>LPNX010950537.1:466295-503899 GCA_001517045.1 Pseudotsuga menziesii | reverse complement strand
AAGAAGAAAATTGGCAAGTTGTTGGAAATAAATCCAAAGTTGTAGTTGAAAACATGTATGGAGGTGGCTCTATTTCTCTGATATGATCCTCCATGAAGCAATAAAACTATACAAATCGATTGCAAATCCTAAGTTATGATGTCCCATACAAAATAACTGAAGAAGGGGCACCATTGATTTAAGACCTAGGTTCTTCTTTTCCCATTAAAAAGGTGAATCAAGTGAATAATGAATATTCTACTGAAAATTGAGTCATTACAACCCAAAAATATTTAATGAAGTTGTAGCTCCTTCGATCAAAGAATCGAGTTTCCCAATTCCCATATGCCTTGTTGAAGATGAAACTATTGTGAAAAAATATGGCAGGTGGGTAGCAAAAAGTGATACATTGGTGGGTTTTTGTGGTAATAAAGAAGAACATAAGTGCAAATCACATTTCTTGGTGACGGTTGGTGAGGACGCTACAGTCTATGATATTATTACATATGCCTTCAAGAATTGTGTGATTGGCCATTATGCACATGTTACTATTGCAAACCCTTTACATGAGAAGCTCTCTCATTTGGTTGTCATTGTTCATCCAACGTGCAACAGGTTTGATGCAAATTTTGTCCATCGACAATGGGAAAAAATAGAAGACCTATGGAAGAAACATGTGGAAATTTTTTTAAGACCTATTATTGGTCATTCCTCAGATGGGGATAGTAGGGGAAGAATGCTTATGTTGAAGGATTACTACTCAACGACAGGCATGAGATATCAAATTCTCTGGGAAGGGTGGAGGCTAACTGGGTTGTATGATGGCTTTAAAATAACCAGACTTCATGACCAAGATTACATCCACAGTGGAAAAAAACTAGTGAATCCTTTGTTTAGTGGTCAACGAGATTTGATTGTTGGAGAAGAGTTCATTAGTTTTAACCATGTAAGAATGGTTTATGCACTTTTAAAGTAAATGACCACAAGCTTAAAATTGAGGATATATAGAGTATCGATCGCCAAAAATGGGGTTCAACACAACGCATTGCTTCAAGGCATGTTCAGAGGTGCTTGAAGGAAATGAGAAGTATAGGTGGCATGACAGAGAGAACATCGGGTACATAGACCTATCTAGCAATCGTTGTTGACTATATTGATAATTTTTTTGTCTCCTAGTTTGACTCTTTGGGAAAGAGTACGAAATTCTTCAAGAGTCCATCATTTCTTCATGGTATGGCTATGTTGGGTCAGAGAACAAGCAAATACTAATGTCAACATTAATTTTATTAGCAGAGAGACATATCAAGATGTGAAAATTTCTTGCCACTTTGCAGTTTTGTTGATGGGATTATTTTGTGATCAATAATCTAACTTTCCATGTGAATTGCACTTGACTGGGTCATATGTATGTGAAAACTTCTTTAGCAAATTCAGTGGCATGGTTGGAGTAGAGAGGTTATATGATTTCACTGACTTACTTCATGTTATTGGAACCCTTAATAGAGTTGTTGAAGAATAATTGAATCCCCAAGGGCTTCGTTTCAATAAATCTCATAAGAAACAAATGAGTATCTGGACTAAATTGCATCAACAAACATTAGAGGAAGGTGATGTATTGTCACAATTTGATTCAATATCCATGGATAATAAAATTATATAAGCTCTTAGGATAGGATTGGAGGATGCACAGGTAATTTTACTAGGCCTTGGCATGCAACCAAAAAGACACACAGAATATTCTTGGTGATTTTAACCATGGATAGAGGATCACAATGTTCCAACATTCGAAGTTGTGGATGAAGTAGTTGATAATTCTCCACCGGTTCATTCCACATCCATATTCCAATATTCATATTTTATGGTACTCAATGATAGTGAATTGCAAACAATGGAAAGTGGGTGGAGACACGAGTTGGATGAAATTTTAGATTTTGTTGATGAAAATGTAAATATAAATACCAAACCAATGGTGGAGCTCGATGGCAAGGACATGTACAAATCTTGTTTGGTTTAGTCAATTGAATGGAAATACGACATTATCAAAAGATAGATTGACTAAATTGAGGAATGGAGTATACTTCAGGCTTGATGAGAGGGCCCCCAAAAAGGGTGTTGCAATTGATTTTGGAATTGGATCAGATTGTGCAGTGTTGTTTGAGAGCGAGTTTATAGTTGTAGCTGAACATATTACAAGAAAAGGTGTATCTCAAAGTACAAAGAACGACGTTTCTTATGGGACTTAGTACATTAGAAGAGTTCAAAGAATAAGAAAGAAGGTAATAGGGTGTTTGATTACCATAATGACATTGATATTTTGGATAGGCATGAAGGTCTTGAGCTTCAATGTTGTTGGTACAATATAATAAAGGGGCAATGCATGTACAAGTATGATTCAACACATCATCTATTCATACAACTTGAATCTATTATAGCAATGACAAACCTATCATACAATATCAAGAATGATACATACAAGTTAGAAGAAAGCGACCACAAAATTTATGAGAATTTCATTAATTTAAATAGGGTGAAGTTTTCAAAACATTCTAATTTCTCTTATCTTTTGTACTACTATCTTATAGCTTATTTATAAAGTATTATTTTATGTATTATCGTTGATTTGTTTGTATCAATTTAATAGTCATTTTATCCTCATTTTAATTTCTCTTGTCTTCAGATGCGGTGAATGGTTCGGATGGAGAATGGTTGGGATAACTCAATGTGAAGTTATCGATCGTCAAATATTTCTTTATGCTTTCTTGAAGCATGGTTCTTGAGGGTTCTTGAACTTTTGGCTAGTTCAACAATTATATTTAATATTACTTTTAAAAGGATGAAACAAGTTTTTGTTTGTCAAATTTTGGTGCCCAAGCCCATGTTGGAGTTTTCATATACTTTATTTTGCTACTTCTATACTTAAATGGAATATTACTTAATGTGTGTTTCTTGAAATGTGTTTTCTAAATTTTTGTATGTATTTTTCTTCATGAAACAACATATCCTTGTCACTTTTTGACTTAGTTACCTTAGGGAATCCCCCCTTAGTGGTTCAAGCGACTTAAAGAGAAGGGAAGTAGGTGATGGCTACCTTATTTCTATAGTTGCACTTAGCTAGTACCTTTGAGTCCTTGCAATTGGGGTGTTAATTTTCATGGCAACATGCACCTTAAGTGTAACTTAGAGATTAGGTGTTTTGTGTTTTAGATAATTCCCTAAAGCATATAGATTTCAACTTAAAATGTGTACATGGATGCAATTTGTGTTTTCCAGTATGGAATTCTACTTCTAGTGCCATTGTTCTGTCAAGAGGTTGTATTCATTTTGCATGAGGAAGCATCATCTGAATACAAATCTGAAATTTTCCATGCTATATATTGTATTTGGGAGTTTTGAATTTTTATACACATTGTTATCAACAATAACAGTAGTATTAAATAACATATGTACATATAAATAACAGCAGTGTAAATATCATCTAAGATTGATGATCATCAGGCCTGCAAAATGGATCGTCCTTAAGGCCACTTTACTTTGCCTCAACTGCCAACAACTACTCAGGTCTGTTTTAACAAGTATTCAGTTGATGGCATGTTTCTTTTTGCCAAAAATTCTACAAGAAAGGTCATTAATTCTCTATTTTTCCTGTTTTTGCATGAAGTCCATGCTGCACTTTCCTTGCAAGAGAATTAAAGCATGCATGATCTAATTCTAGCAAGAGTTATAGAAAAGGTAATTTCGAAACTTTTGTAGGCCTCTCAATGAAAGTGTTTGTTATTGCTTTCCAAGATACATGTTACATGCTATCAACATACAACATCCATGGGAAATCAATTGGTATGCATGTTTTTCTGTAAGAAATAATGTGAAAATAATGTTGAATTCATTAACTTCGGAGTATTTATGTAACATTGATTGAAGGAAGCCTAGACAACCAATTTTTTCATGACATTTTTTAGGGCAGATCTGTTTGTCTAGTTAACAACAACTCAAGCAGGATTTGGAAACCAAGCTTTTTATTTGATTCTTCTTGCACTTGTTAAAATCCAATGTTAAAAATACAGTCTTCAAAAAAATTATATTGTTTATGTGGGATTTATTGAGAACAAATCCAAAGTATGTTTGAACTAAGTATACTTTTTTATGTTTTTACATTTATGATCTACTAGGTCTCGAAGGACTTGCTCAATATTTATGAGATTGTCTTATCTCAGAATCCATCCACGGTAGCTCTGGTTTCTAGTCAGTCTCATAACTTGGCTGGGCTTACTCATTTATTTACAAAGATGTATGAGTATATGAGGAGGAAGGCCCATGCACATTACACATGAAAACCATCAAAAGTTGAGATTGATGGTCAAATTTGTCTACCTAACTACTAGTGTGTTACGTATTACGGAAATCTCAAGCTCTTTGATTGGTGAAATGGAAAAAGGAAAATATCAAGGGGGGAATTGGTATATAAATGTATTTTACTCACAGGATGACAAGAGTCAACCAAGATTATAATGTTTGTTATATTATAATTATATAAATATATTTTACTTGTATGTTTGTTTTTATTTTGATTATTTGGGGGTTAGAGCCCCTGGCTGCAGAGCGCAAGACATTGCTATGGTTATTCTTTGTGATTGATTACATGGTAGAATTTGTGTCATCTCACCAATGCTCAATGGATGGAACCCAGATGGAGGTAATAATATCACCCAACTCAAATCCATATCTAATTCTAAATTTTTCTCCCTACAGGTACTAGACCAGTTATCAGTCCTTCATTTGCATAAGATACATGGTTTAGAGTCTTTAGACAACATAATGTCTATATAAATTCATAATATTATTAGTAAAGACTTTGAAAATTGTTGTTTTCCAGATATTGGTTACCAAACCATGGTCAGGACTCGAACCTTCAAATGAACATCGCAGCACTACACAAATTGCATGCAATGCTGCTTGTAAGATTTACAACCTAATTTCCTTCCAAACTGTTGAAGAAACTATATAGAAGTTCAATGTCTGATGGCCATGTTGGGCATGCATGAAGTTTTGGGAAAATCCCACGAGACTGAAATTGGTATGAGGATATATCCATGGCTAATTCATCCAAAGAGAGAGGCAATCAATAGAGACAGGAACATAAATGGTGGCTTCCCACTCCAAATATTCCTCATGGAGGTCTCTCAGACAATACAAGAAAATTGTTTTTGAATCAGAGGTACTCTCTCAAGCAAACACTTAAGGCATTGATGGCAATCAATGCTCAAGTTTTATCAGAAGTGGAGATCCCATATGTTTACCTGGTATCCCTATTAAAGGTAGTTATATGTCTATTAAAGTTTTGCTTACAATAATATATGGAGTCACAATGAATAGACCATGTAAATGGTTTATGAAGAATCCTATAATCTTTTTAATTTTAATTTGGGAAAATGGAAGAGCTAGCCTTGGAGACACAATTTACTGCATATAACATCATATCAATTCTCTCCAGAAACCCTCTTATCTTCCCTGGACTTATCATCATAACACAACATTCTGGATTTGAATAATCAAGTAGAATCCTCTATAGTTATATGCAAACACAATTTTCCCAATAAGGGAAACAAACCATCCATATCCTCTTGGGGATACACAACCAATCACAAGAGATGGGAGGTCCTTGGAGAAAGGGCTAAGACTCTTCTCCTCCTACTCAAGCTGAAG
The DNA here is from genome assembly GCA_001517045.1 of Pseudotsuga menziesii. Classification (NCBI taxonomy): domain Eukaryota; kingdom Viridiplantae; phylum Streptophyta; class Pinopsida; order Pinales; family Pinaceae; genus Pseudotsuga; species Pseudotsuga menziesii. Next base: position 498,220 of record LPNX010950537.1, on the reverse strand, counting down.
TATCTTGGCCTTCCACAGAGAGTACTGGATATGAAAAAAAATCAGTATAACAAGGTGATCACACTGTTAATTTTATTTTTTGTAATACAATATTTTGGATTGGTGACAATATATAACATTCAAAAAAAATTCTTTGGTGTTGAGATTGCACATCATATTCTGTTCATTCGTATAGTTAATTACTCCAAAACATGCAGTCTTGTCATACGATGCTCACTTAATAATTTTTCTTTTACCACAAGGGTTTGAAAGAAATAAATTATATTATTGCCTACAAAATACCAAAATTGGTCATCAAGTAGAAAACCATCAACTGAAAAATGGGATGCCAAAACAGCTAAAGAATACAATCCAAATGATATCCAATGTAAGAAATTATGTGTAGTCGTTCCCGATGACCATCATGGAGGAGTATCAAAAGCATCTGTTGGACTATCAAACTAAGGGAAACTTCAGAGGGAAAATAAGTACTATAACTCAAAGTTAATATTCATAGTCTTTAGGTTGTATCCTATTTATGATGATTTTCTTTTGGAAGTAATAGAAAAACTGGACTTGTGTGTGCCCCAACAAATGTTGCAATATCATAAATTGCAATGAGATTCCTGAACTTAGTTAGAAGTCCACCAGATCAGTGCCCCAATATTGATGACTTTCCCTGTATTCTTATCTCGAGTGACCTTGTACTAGTTGGAAATGAGGAGCACTTGGATGTAGAAGGTCCTCTCAGAGATATTTTCCTTGATTGTCGTCTGCCAATGACAGGATGGAGGAAGACTGTGATGGACCTTCTTGATTTCCAGGATATGACACTTTCACAATATGAAGCTTCTCAAGAAACAACACAAGTGAAGGATTCAGTTAATTTTCTATAGTTTTTCAGAGAGAAGTTGGAAATATTAGGTTCAAATTTTTTTGATTGTGGAAGAATTTTATTGAATGGTTATCCAGGATCAATCTCATAGAAACGGGACTTGGAGTGTCTGAATGAAGTTGTTGAGAGTTTTGTAAATATTATTCAAAAAAATGCATTTAAGGACAAAACCCTTAGAGAATGTTTTTCTAGTCATGGAGACATATCTAAAGAAGCATCAAAGTGCACAGAGAATTTTAGAGAGACTGAGATTAACAATAAGAAACTCTTAAAAGAATCCCTTTGCTCCAGGAGAAGTGAATGTATGTATTTCTTAAAAGAAGTATTATGTTGTGAAATATTACCCCCATACCAAGATCTTTGGGAAATTTGTTTGTCACGTGCTAAGGTAGTATTTTAAACTGTATCATCTTCTGGGTAGATCTGCATGAACATGGCAGCACCATTTGACTGTTTGATAATTGACAAGGTATCCCAACTCAAAGAGGCTGAATATACAATTGCACTACAAATTATAGGTGTAACACATGCATTTTTTATAGGAGATCCAAAGCAGTTACCTACAACAGTAATCAGTAAGGTTTGTTTTCAGTGTCTTTTCTGAAAGACTTTTTTATTATCTAACTTTGCTACTATAGTTTTGTACAATTTTAAGTCCATTTAAATTTGGTTCATTAGCTTGTAGGGAAAGTGAACTATGGAAGAAACCTATTTGAAAGATTGGAGAGACTTGGACACCCTGTCCATATTCTAAATATACAATATTAGATGCATCCATCGATCAGTATTTTCCCAAACAGAGAGTTTTATCAAAACTATATCAAGCATGGTCCCAATGTTGAAATGGATTCGTATGGCTATAATTATCTCACGTCTAAATGTATGGAGCATATGCATTTATTAATGTAAAAGACAGAAAATAAGAGAAATTTGATTTTGGGAAGAGTAAGCGGAACATCATAGAGGTTGTTGTTGTGATGTACATACTGTCTAAACTGTACAAAGGTACCCAGGTTATCATAAACTGGGAAAATTATGTGGCTCGCCTTACAGTGGTGGACCTTGATCACTGGTGCGATCACATAAATGAAATAAATGACTCCTTTATCTATATAAGTTTCCAGCGCATTTATAGGGATCACAAATCGAGTGTTGATGGTTTATCAAAGGAAGCACTAACCATGGAAATGGGAAATCTCTCCTTTTTTGAGTACTTGGATGGAGAGATCATTGGAAATGGGAATATAAGGCTCTTTTGATTTTGTTTTGTTTTGATGGTGGCTTAACATCTTTCTATGAAATATTTTTTATTAGCATTTTTCTTACCGTCTTTTCTCACTGATTGAGCAATCTTTTTGGTACTTTTGTTACCTTGTGTCGGGGGGTATCCTCTTTCCCCCCAAGTGCTTCCTTTATATATGCTTTTAGGGCTCTTGTTTTGTTGTCTACTGATTGTGTTTGAGAGTCTATATTAGAGAGTATTTCTTAGTTTGGAGGAATGGGTTTCCCTTATCCCGTTGGGTTTGTAATGGCCGTAGGTTTTGATGATTATAACTGTCGGGGATGGTGAATGCTGGTTTTTACCGCTTCTTATTATGATACTCAGTATCATGGCTTGTAATTATTGTTACCTTTGATTGAATTGAATATCAAGGAATCGATCTTTCTTCTTGAAAAAAATAATTCTACAAAAGTAATTTCTATTTTCTATTTCTTATATATGAAGATATAATTTGTAATTATTTTTTGAAGTCCTAGTTAGAAAATGTCCATATTTGTAAATTATTGTTGAGAAATGTCTTTTTCAATTTCAAGTGAGGTGACGAGAAAGGGTAGTGAGCACTAATAAACCCCTTCCTTTATTTTGATTCATCCTTGATGGGTGTAAAAATAACCTCCCCCATCCAGCACCTATATTCATCAACCAAGGCATGTCCACACTATAGTTAACAATCATGGAATGAAACATTGGGTTTAGGTGGTCCCCCCCCCCCTACTATGCTTTAGAATCATGATTCTCTCAGGCAGAAGGGCTCCAACACTTGCCATATCATTTGAGAGTAAGTTCAGGGGTGTTTGACGTGGAAGTGGGAGACTTTCTTGTAACATTGTAACTATGAGGCCATCCTGGCTAACTTTGGGTTTGAGGAGGACTCTCCATGCAGCAGCAGTTTGATAATAAATAATGAGTATTCCATGGTGCTAATGGTTTCCTTGGGAGGCTCTAAACCTCCCAAGTCCTGTTATAGGCCTTGGGGGCTTGGATACCCAGCCACTAGTTCCTGTTACAGTCCTTGGGAGGATTACTTATACTCCTAGTGCATTCCTAGTGCTTGCTACAGGCCCTAGGGGCTTGTATAACCAACCCAAAAGAGGCTTAGTCAGCAATTGGGGACCTGCAACATTGATTCTAAATTTCGTACTATGTGCATTAGCTCTAGTGACATACAAGAAGTGATCTCCCATATCTTCATTAGACCATTAGATACCGCAAATCATAATGATATGTGGTTGAGTAATTGCATTGTGGGTGAAGTAATGTGCATCAACAATATGCATTGAAAGAAGCAAGGTGCATTATATAATGCATATGGGGTCATAAGAGGGGGGGTATCATGTCAATATATTAGGTATAAATCTAAAGGGGTATACAAAATGTAAATGAAAAAAATGGATACATACTATAACACATACAATATATAGTGAAATATGGGTTTTTTTTAATTGGGAAGACATATTGGGAGGGGGTTAAAAAAACGATTTTGGGAGATATTTTCCAATATTTACTAAAGTTAGGGATATTGTTTCATATGCCATGAACGAATGTGCTATGTTAGAGATACATTTAGTGAATCCCCCGTGGTGGAATTTTGTTTTGTTATTTTTTCCTCCTTGCCATAAAAGATTCCTTAAGTAGTAATCAATATTTTGCATGATACTTTTTCGATCTAAAAGAGAACAAAATTGATAAAGGGGAGAAGAAGAGAGGACCGACCTTATCAATATCACTTTCCTAGCTATGTTTAGCCATCTTAAACCCAAACTTGATATTTTATCTTTTAATTTATGAAGGTTTGGCGCCCATAAGGCACTTGAATTTTTCTTTTGAATGATCTTACCACCTAGATACTTAAAATAAAGCCAAGTGGAAGATATTGTGAATCCTATTTCTTTAGAGATGTTGTGCATTGTAGAAGAAGGAACATTCCAGCCACAAATCCTACATTTTCCTTTATTAGTCTCTCCTCCATATGATTGCAAGAACTGATATATAATTTGGTTAAATTTCCTTGCATTGATCAAAGAGGTCCCTCCCAAAAGCACTATATCATACTACATAAATCAACCTTTATTATAGACCAGCAAGATTTACAAAATGAATAGTAAAACCATCTGGCCAGGGAGATTTTTTCATTCCTAACCCACAAACAGTTGCATAATCCTCATCTTTAGTCATTTTTTTAATCAACAAATTGTTCTCATCCCTAGTAACCAACTGCGAGATGGTCTCAAAAATATCTTCTTTGGAAATTGAGTAATATGTCCCATGTTCTGCGTACATATTTTTAAAATGTCTAATAGTTTCCTGTTGAATGTCGAATTGATTAGAGACTGCCTTTCCTTCTTCACTGTGAATTTCATGGATAATATTTTTATTAAGCCTTATTTTTTTATTGATTATGGAAAAAAGTGGTGTTTTTGTCTCCCGATTTCAACCAAAAAGCACACGACTTTAATCGCCATGATTCCTCTTCCCTATGAAAAGTTTCATTCAACTTCAAAATTATTTTTTTGTCTCTCTGAAGTATCTACTGAGTAACATCAATTGATTCCATCTTATGATGTAAAGATCCAAGATAGATTTGATAATCAATTCTTTCTTTTTGTGGGGATTTGAAATTACCCTTTTCCCATTTCTTTAACTCAAATTTGAGATTGCATAGCTCAAATTCCCATATATAGGATGGTGAACCTTTAACAAATACCTTCCATGAATTTTCTGTTCAAATATTGTAACTTCAAAGGATATTCTAAATGTATTTTACTAATGTACCCAAGGGAGATGTATTATTCCTTTGCCGAGATGTTACTATTGTATTTAGTCATCATAGAGCCATGAGGTAAAGCCTCCATTGTAAGTCGGGTCAATAGTACCCTAATGAATATAATATAATATTGTTTTGAGTCTTCTTAGGTGAATTTGGCCCAGAAAGTTAAGTGGGGCTGACTTGTTAGGTTAAAAGTCAAGTGACAAAAAGAGTATAAATAGAGGAGTTGTGTTCCTCATTTGAACACACACTCACTTGTTTATAGCGCATGAGAGAGAGATATATATATAGATCTATTGGGAGAAGGAGCACCTGTCTAGGATCTTGTCTTGTACTTTTGATACATATTATACAGAGGAATTGTTGTTGGGTTTTCTTCCCCATGAGGGTTTCCTAGGATAAATATTTGTGCTCTTTTGTGTGGTTGTTCTTGTCTATCTTTCAATGATCCTTTTCCATATGGTTATGATGTTATAATGTTATCAGATCTTGTATAACCATTAAAAAATTAACATGGTATCATAGATACCCTTAAAGAAGTCTTGGTGTAGCTGAAACACTACTACAACTATAGCTACTGAAGATTAGGGTTTCATGCTTGAAAACCCCAAAAGACTAAAACTAGTCATGTTGGGAATTTTGCTATATCTCGATATTAGAGAAGGATCAGAAGCCAAAAAATTTACAAGCTGAATATGAAATATACATGTACCCCATGTAAAATTTTCTGCCTCGGGTTCACTATAATACAGGAGATATGAATCCTCCAACTTAGGGTTGCAGCCTCTCCCATAATTCATCCTTAAATAGGTGACCTATGTATAACTCCTATATCTCGGTCTAGGAAGGTCAAAATGAAATTTAGAAACATGTTGCATATAGGGAACAAAATATAGTTTATGTGGTAAAAGTTCTAGACCATGCAGATGAGCCAGTGACACGTGGTAGTCCGTACAAGTTTTATATGTTGAACAGTCCTAAAATAAGTCATCTTGGGAAAATTAGAAAAAGTCTTAATTGGTGAAACCAATTCTTCTCTAACCTATAGGTTTGGAAATAAGACAGACTATACTACCTCAGTGCAAATTTTCAGACCCATAGGAGCAATAATTTCGGAGATACAATGGAAACAAGATCAAGAAATTGAAGAAAACTAGGGCATCAGATATTTTGCAGTTATGTTCACAGTTTTGGGAAAATGAGTATGTTTCTCAGCTCGCCTTGAGGAGGCGCGTATTTTTATCGAATCACATCTGAAAGATACCTAATTTGAAAAGTTAGGTTTCTCTATCAAACCCTAATTCCACTAGAAGCAGTCTTCCAGAAAAGCTCTCAAGCTAGCATCAAGTTGAAGCAATCTCATTGGTAAGTTATATCCTCTCTATTTCCATTCGAGGTTCTCATTTTTACCATGATGAAAAATAGTACCAAGCTTGAAGAAGTAGAGAACCTCGGAGCATGGAAGTATAGAGTGCTTCTCATACCTAAAGAAGCATGACTTGGATAACGATGTGTAACACCCCGGTTTTGACCCCGTTTGCATTAAAATGTATATGATGTATATATTGTAATAAATCATGGTGTGGAGATAAAGGAAAAAGCTCGACCATCGATTTAGTGTTTCATGTTTCAGCGATTAAAAATCGTTGCCGGTGGTATTTTGTGCTAGCCGACACATTGTAATTTTGGACGTCATGTAAATATGCAATTTAATTAAAAACCCACAACCAGCTATGTCAATTCAACAAATAATGAGACGGGGGCATGATTTCCTAAGGACAAGGGTGGGGGGAGTACTCAAACCTTTGGGCCAATGGGGAAAAGCCAAATGTCAAAAGGAGAACCCATCAAAACTGTCGACTACCTTTCTTTTCATATTCACCCAATCATTTATTACTGGCAGAAATTGGTTGAGTTGGTTATTGCATGGGATGGGCAAGGTATGGCATCCCAAATTCGAATTGGAGAAGCCATCCATTTTTGGGAAACACATTTTGACACCTTAGGAAAGTAAAAACCCAAAAATGTCTGCTCATTCCAACATGCTTTCACGTTTTCATGTTTTCCTCACCATTTTCCTTCAAATTGGGCTCTTGGAAGCAGGTGGAACTTCCTGTGTGTGTATTCATTCACGTTTTTGGTTGTTTACCTCATTTTCCTCAAGCTGGGAAATTGTTTTTGTAATTATCAGTGGTTGGGTTTCCTCCCCCATGGTTTTGCTGCATTTTCCCATTGTTTTCCAAGTTGAAAATCATTTTTTGGCAATGCTAGCGAGTGGGAGAACAGACCCACAATTTTTTGGGTGTTGTTGAGTCTGTTTTGGCCACGTTAGGGCCATAAATGTCTCTAGAAATCGAATTGCTTCTAAAGGGCTGCTTTTACCCATCTTGGTAATTCATTTTGTTGCCAAAACCATTTTTCCTCAACCCAAAATTTTGTATTCTACTGTGTGTGCATATTTTGCTAGATATAAACTAGTTGGGAGTGGAATTGGGTCTAAACGAGCTTGATAAACCTAGTTTATGAAGGAACCTCATAGACAAATCTATAGGGGTTGGTTTTCTTCTTTGCACATCCTGAATAGCACTGGGATGGAAGGCATATCCTGAGGGACTGTGTAGCAGAGAAGGGGATGCTTCCTTGTCTTGGGTGTGTAGATGTTTAGAATTCAAGCCAGATCTAGTGCAAGTGTCCATAGCTTTGTGATTGAGCTCACTAGCTTATCAATTCATCCTTCCACCTCCCTAGCAACCTGATAAACCCAACTCTATTTGGCTTGGCTAAATTTTGATATACCTTTGGCTATGTGTGAGCCTGCTAGTGTTCCCTTATTCCTTGTGGGAATCATTCCCAGCTCGAGGGTGGCAGTATTGCTGAGATATTGATGAGCACACAGGACTATGGTTGGGTGGAGCGTTGCAGCGATGTAGATGGTTGTGGAAAAAGCTTCTTTCAAGATAAGTATTCTTATCTATGTTAATCTATGCATTTGTATTTGCTTAATGAAATATGATGAACATGTATAATGTGTTGAATTGATGAATTGCTTCCGTTGTATAATTGCAATTGTTATGCATATGTGTATGCTTAATTTCAATGCATTTTTATTTTAAGTTCATGGGGCTAGATTGCCTAAATTAGTAGCACTATGGTCGCATTCTCTCTCTGGTGGACAGGAGGGGACGTGACACTATGTCAAATAAGAAGGTGTAGATCCAAAGGGAGACGAAGACAAAGCAAAAGAAGGAGTTAGTCAAAGCCAAGAGGATTATTTCCGCCTCCATTGGATATCAAATGTATCATCCTTGTAGAGTCCCAAGGATATGTTCGGTATGAAGGAAATAATATCAACAAGAAGATGACATTGAGGAACCAGCTAAAGAATGTGAGGATACAGAACTTAGATACCATGCAATTCCACTTCACAAGGGTTTCTCAAATCAAAGGACAACTTCAAGAAGTCAAATAAAGACATCATGCTCACACCAATCAAGATTCCTCAAGTGATGAGGAATGTGAATTATATTAGTGAAGACAAATATCATACTCTTATCCATTTTAGTATTTGGATAAGAATGAATGAAATTAGTGACACTCAGAACTAGTACACAAGTTCCTAGAATTAGTAGAAGGATCCAGGACATAAGGATCAAGAAGGAGTCTGCCAAACAAACAAAAAGATAAGTATTTGAATTGTTGTTATTTAGTTATGATAGAATGGTTGCATTAATGACATTATACTACTAATATGCATGTTATGGGTAAGTAGCCCATGGTGCTATACAACACTCCATTGCTACTTATCTAGAATGAAACCTCTTTGCTAACATACTGGGATTAGTGCACAATCTCAATAATGTTATGGTAGAGATGGAAGGAATCTGGAAAGCTTCCATGTATAGATGAATAATCTATTGGCTAAAATAGTTGCATGATTATATCGTTATGCATAAGAATTTGTAATTATGCATATGAAATGTTTCTAACCATGCAACTGGTGTATGTGACTTGTAGGAAAGGTTGCATACAATCACTTATAAGAAAATAAGGATGCTACTTGTTCCAAAGAACAAGTGATGACAGTTCAAGATTCACTCCAATAAACATACATGAAGATAAACCTGAAGCTCCCAGGGTCAAAGACACTATGACGAAATAAAGAGATTCATAAGAATATAAGAGAGCAGTAGGTCCACCTTGAGAGATCAATAACAGCTTGGGCATGATAGATAATTCAAGACGAAGAAAAGTATGACGGGACTTCCAACTAAAGTAAGAGGCCTCAGATACATTAGTTATGTGGAACAATTGAGTGACATCATTAATACAGACCCTTCCAGCTATGGAAGAAGCTATGATCAAAGAGTACTAGTTGATCATGGGGAATTATGTCTAGGATATGGTTTCGATACCTAAAGGGAAGTCTGTAGTGTCTTCCATGTGGATCTACAAGATCAAGTGTAGAAAGCAATGTTCATGGTTTGTCTCAGAAAGAGAGAGTAGATTATAGCACGACATACTCAATTGACCAGACACACTTCTCCAGTGAAGCAGAAATATATATCGAGCAAAGAACCACATGTGCAGAAAAGGATTTGTATGAGCTTAGAAGGAACCCATNGGAGCTTGAAGATCACCTAGAGTGATGAATATCTTAACCTTTGCTACAAGGTTGAAGATGGAAACCTATAGAAGACAACAAGCTCACAGATGGGCGCAAGAGGAACTTTTCAACGAAGTTTGAGATAAAGGATCTTGGTATCTAGTAACCTGAGATGGATACATAGAAGATCAATAGCAAAGGACGCTACCTGTCACTCCAGTACATAATGTTTCGATACATAGAGTACAAAAAAATAATGTTTTTCATATTTCTGTGTTAAAAAAATATGTACATGATGTTAGTGATCTTATAAACTGAAATGATGTGCAGGTGGAACCCAAAGGAGATTTTCTGGTGGAACCGGATTGTATCCTCGAAAGGAGGGAGATCTTGCTTCGGAATCGCACCATTGGTCAGGTGAAGGTGCAATGGAAGCAACTTAGTCCAGAAGAAGCCACCTGGGAATTGGAGAGTCATATGCGGGATGCATATCCAATTCTGTTCCAGGGCAATTCTGAGGATGAAGAATAAATAACATCGAGGACAATGTTATAATTTAAGGGGGTGTGTATGTCACATGCCCCAATTTTCAAAACATTTTATTTTTTAAGAAACATTATGTTATATTTTATTATAACGTATGTAATTAATGACCAAGTGGGGTCAAGGATGATTGAATGTAATTGTTGAATATTTTATTAATAAATAAATGAAAGATGAGACAACAACTTAAGGAAGCCGTTAAATGAGTGTTTTGTTCGTCACTTGGTGGAGTAGGATGGGTTGAGAGAAGATTGACACTTGGCAGCATCCTCAAACTAATTCTAGCTGTTGCAGGAGGCAACTTCCCTATTTTTGTGGTCATGTTCCCCAAGAAAGTGGAACAAGAGAAGGTGGCTCATTAAGTGAAAAATGACCCAAAAGACCTAGGCATCCTAATAAAACTTCAAATTGAAAACAGCTGAGGTGGCTCATTCTTGACTTGTGAACATTCTAAGTGAATGAAGTACACAAGAAAATTCAATGGAGGGGACTAGCTGAAGTATATTTTGAGTGAAAATTGCTGAAGATATTAACCGCCGAAAGGGCCGAAAAGGGAAAATGGTTATCTGCCCATCAAAATCAGATTTGTCAGCATACGGCATGGCATAATTTAGCATGATTAACAACCGAAAAGACCAGGGAACTATAGTGAATCATCAAACTGATGGTTAAGAGGTCGTTATTATTTTGACATGACTGATTGAAATCTAAAACCCTAGACTACCCTCCATCTGTCTCATGACTGCAGTAAACCTCCACGAAATGCTAGGTTCAACTTAAAAATGATTACTAGGTTGTCTATCTCGTAGATATCACCAGAACCTATCATCATCTCACTCGAGCACCTATTAAGTGATTAACCCCTCAAAATCAGTGCCATACCTTCAGTACACTCCACATTTGTTGCATGTATCCTTACTGCTCGAGGACATCTCTGAAAACCAGCCCACTAACCTCTTCCATAGAATTTGAATTTCTATTTTTGCAAGTACTCAGAAGCACAATTCAGGGATGAAGAAAGGAGGACCTGCTCTTAGGAAAGAACTAGGAGACATCAGCTACCTAGAATCACATCTAGAAGTCTGCCATTTCTTCAAAGATGCAGGTTGTTACAGATTTTGTGTAAAAATCCAAGGTTCACACCTATAGGTTGCAGAAGCATTTGCCCTTTCTTTTTATGGCTCCAAGGCACTGATAGGAAAGGAAGAATTCTTAGTGGATGAAACCCTAATTGCAGAGGTGACAAAACTCCCAAGAACTGGGTAGAAGTGGTTTAAGACCACCATTACTAAATATGTTGAGTTCAAATCATATTTAAAACCTCAACACAGAGATATTATATGGAAGAAGAGTGTTCCATCCACCTGGCTAGAGGAGAGATGGCAGCAATTACTGAAAGTAATTTTGGTGTACATTACCTGTGAAGGCAAGTACAACAGGGCCATGATAAATCACTTCAAGCTGTGAACCATTTTATAGGAAGGAGCCCCTTAAAACTACCCTTCTAACTCCACAAGAGCTTGACAAAGATGGCACACCTGGTGAAGGCCCAGCCCACCAAAATCGCAGGAAGACTATCTCACCATGGCCTAACACAACTTATTGTCCAAGAATTGTTGCAAAGGAAAAATATATCCTGGACATATTTTCTATTCTAGAATGAATTTGAAACAGGCCTACAGCCAAAAGATAAAGGAAAGTCCCCTTCCAAGAAATCCACCATCCCCAGGAGTGGAAAAAGGAAACAGAGGGCTATCTCACCTATAATAGTGGATCAGCCTTCTGCCACTGCTAAAACCAACCAAGCTAAAAGAACCCTAGAATTCAGTGGAAAATAGAAGGAGGTACCAGCACAAAGTGGAAATATCCTAAACTTACCTTACTCAGACTCAGAAGAAGAAAGGGAGGAGGAAGTTAACCTAGCAGAGCAGGTTGTAGCAGAAAATGAAGAACTTCCATCACCCACACCAAAAGAAGACCACAGTGAACCAGTGGAAAAGGCTTCCTCCAACAAGCCCAGGTCACAATGAGTCAACCAATTGTTGAGGCAAGTATATGAACTGGAATTTTTAGAGAGAGAGATAAAAAGCACTAATGCAGTGCTAACCAAGAAAAACACTTAATTGAATAATTCCCTGCTAGAAATGAAAGGAAGGTATTTTCTGTTGCAAAAAAGGAAGTAGAGGTTTATGAAGGACAACCCCAAGCTTTATAGGATGATCATGATTTTGAGGCTGCAGGTGAAGAATTCCAAATCAAACCCTAGCTCCCAAACTCACTTTGCACTAGAAACCCTAGCTGAGGCAACAGTGAGTCTTAAGAATCCAGAGGTAGCCCATGATGTAGATGTTTTTCCAAACCTTATGCAGGCTAAAGGAGTGCTAGAAGATCAACAACAAAGCTAAAAAGGGATGTTTGGGAGGCTGAATACAATTTTGCAAGAACAAGGCTTAGGTGGATGCGACAGCTAACAGACCCAGGATTCGGCTTCCTTAACCACCGAAAGCAGAGAAGGGTGCAGAAATATGTTTTGGCACAAAGAACTAGTTTTGTCGAATATAACTATCTTAGGGATGAAATTTGCTGATAAACACCATTGGAGGAGGTATGTTCCAGTTTTTGATGATACAATCAAGGAGAAAAGGGTCACAAACCCTACCTGTTTTTACCAGCAGTGGCTTATCTATCAGATGACAGGTTGCAGCTCTACTTCAGTACTCACTACAGTCATCAAAAGGTTCTATGAGTGAACAAGAGTTCAAGTTAGATAGAATAATAGTTAAATTAGGGTTTTTGACCTAATTTTGCAAAAAACATTAATTTTAGCTATTTTTAGTAAAACATATCCAATTTTTCAGGATCTGAATATTTTTGTAAAGGCTATAAAGCCTAAGACTTATTTGAAACAAGGGTTCAACTTCAAGGAACTGTAGACCATTATTATTATCAAGCTTCTCATATTATTTATGACCTAATATCAACTCTTTTGCTATCATATGTCCAGCTTCCATATCTTTTCTATTATGTGCTTCTGCCTGAATGTCTGATTCATTTTTATTCATGTTATTCAATGTTTGATAGCTGTCATCCTATCCGTATGTTGATGAGTTGAATGCCAAGTACTTTTCCTTGTTATGATTAGCCATTTATATGTAATTTTTTTATAATGAATCTGCCAGCATAGTAAGTTCTCCACCTTTTCACCCTATTATCCAGCCTCTGAATAGTGGTAGTTAGAAGCCTTATCTTTGATTGAGTTTTATGCATGTCTTGAGAGTGTGAGGTTCTGTAGGTCATCTAACTTGATCGAGTTATAAAAACCATAAAAACATTTAAGTTACCAGGCATCCTCGAGCTGCAACCTAGAGGAGTTTCCTCATGATCCTATTCAGCTCATGATCCTATTCAGCTGAAAGTCACACCGCAAGAGGTAAGAACTTTTGACAATTTGTCCTATGCTTTCAATCTTGAGTCAGTAATTCAGAAGTTAAAAATCCCTTTTCCCTTGATAGAACTGATGAAGAATGAGGCCTTCAAGACATCCATATTGAAATCCCTTCAGGAAAGGACTCCCCTAGGTGCCAATTTTGTGAACTTGCAAGATGATAAACCCATAGTAATCCTAGGCCCTATGATTGAAGAGTTGGATGAGTCTTGCCCACCTTTCTACATATCTCTGAATATCCATGATAAAATCCTTCATAACTATTTGTTGGACTCATGAGATTACCATAACCTAATGCCAAAATTTGTGATGGATGAGCTTGGCCTTAGCATTACAAAACCCTACCATGACCTGTTCTCATTTGACTCTAGGAAGGTCAAATGCTTGGGCCTCATCAAAGACCTTCTCATAAACCTCTCCCAGTTGCCTTCAAAAATCATAGTGATGGACATAGTGGTAGCTGATATCCCACCTAAGTTTGGCCTCCTTTTGTCTCGCTCATGGAGTAAAAGGTTGGGTGGTACCCTTCAAATGGACCTCACATATGCTACAATTCCAATGTTTGGAGGGGAGACCAAGAGACTCTACAGAGAGAACCAATTCACCTATATCATCAGTAATGCCAAGAACTCTGTAAACCATCCAATATATGCTGTAGACACAGACTTTGGGTCATGCATCCTGCAGATAGATGATTCCCAGCCAACATCCATACAGGTTACAAAGCCCATCATTCAAAAGCCTGAAGAAATAACCACCTTATTTTGGAGCATGTTTTTTGATGGGGCTAGTACTCAAGCCTCAGCAGATGCAGGAATAGTCCTGATTTATCCTTCAAAGGAAACCATACATTTGTCTTATAAGCTGGATTTCAAGACTACTGACAACATAGCAGAATATGAAGCATTGCTATTAGGGGTGAAGGCTGCCAAGGAAATGGGGATCATGTGCATAAATATCTTTGGAGATGCAAATCTCATCATACACCAAGTCAACAACAGCTTTCAAGCAAAGAATGTGAAATTAAAGGCTTACAGGGATGAGGTATGGAAATTCGGGGACTCCTTCATGTTTTTTGAACTCTCATATATACCTAGAGCTATGAATCACCTGGCTGATTCCCGTGGTGTCTCTGCAAGTTTGTTTGTTCTCCCTTTACCTCCTAATCTAAGCTATGACATCCAAGTCAAGTACAGGCCATCCCTACCTGATAATGTGAAATTTTGGAAGGTCTTTGAGAATGGTGATGAGCTCTGTAAATTCCTCTAGGTAGTAGATGAATTTTTTGATATGCACATTGATCAAGAAAACCTAAATATGGAAGAATCTCAGAGGCTCAAGTTAAAAGATAAAGTAGGTGATCAGAACATTGTTTAGTTACCTAGAAATTATATACCCCAAGGTCTGGTACCCCTAGAGGAGCTATTTGATCATGATAATGTCCCTTCCAAACCTTCCAAAAAGGAGAAAGATCCTGCTGTCCAAGAGCAAAACATAGGTATCCATTGTTACCCAAAATTCATAAATTTGTCCACTGAATTGACTGCTGATCAGAGGTCCAAATTTTGTAGCCTAATGAAATATTTTGCTGATATCTTTGCCTGGGAATACAGTGACCTGAAAACCTATGACACTAGTATCAACCAACACAGGATTCCCCTGGAGAAGGACACCATCCCTTCCAAACAGAAGCTCAGATCCATTAGTCCTCTCCTCCTTCCTATGATTGGAAAATAAATCCAAAAGCTCCTTAAAGCCAAAATTATAATTCCCATCAGGTATTCCATATGGATTGCAAATCTAGTGGTGGTAAGGAAGAAGAACGGGGAGATTAGGTTATGTGTGGATTTCAGAAACCTGAACAAATGCTCCAAGAAAGACAACTATCCACTACCCAATATGGAACACTTGTTGCAAAGAGTCTTAGGGGATAGAGTCATGTCATTCCTGGATGGTTTCTTTGGATACAACCAATTTGTTGTGCACCCTGATGACCAAGAAAAGACTACATTTACCACTCCCTGGGGCACTTTCATGTATGCCAAAATGCCATTTGGGGTGGTGAATGCTAGGGCCAATTTTTTTCAGAAAGCCATGGACCTAGCTTTTGTGGGATTGAAAGACAAATTTGTGCTTATATACCTAAATGACCTCACTGTTTACTCCCACAGCCATGAAGAACATTTGCAGCACTTGAGGATGGTATTTTTGAAATGTAGAAAATTTGGGATATCACTGAACCCGAAGAAGTCTCAATTTGCACTCAGTGAGGGAAAACTCCTAGGTCACATAGTCTCAACTGAAGGTGTGAAGATTGATCCTGTTAGAGTTGAGGCAGTCCATAAGTTTTCCATACCTAGTTCAAAAAGGGATATTCAGTCATTTCTGGGTAAGATAAATTTTGTCAGGAGGTTCATCCCTAACTTTTCTGAGTTGGTAAAACACATAACATCTATGTTGAAAAAGGATGTTGAAATCAAATGGACAGAGCAAGCAAGAAGTTATTTTGAAGACGTCAAGAAGGCTATCATGGAAGATCCCACTCTGATTAGTCCATACTATACCAAGGGTTTCTGCATCTTCTCCTTTGCATCCTATGACACAATGGCAGCAGTACTATTACAAAAAGATGATGAGTGCCTTGATCACCCAATTGCATTTTTTAGCAAGACATTGAGGGATGATGAACTGAAGTATGAGCCCATTGAAAAGCAAGCTTATGCTCTCATCAACTCATTGAAAACTTTCAGGATTTACATTCTACATGCAAAGGTCCTAGCCTATGTCCCTTCAGCTGTAGTAAAGGATGTGTTGACTCAGCCCGACATTGATGGGAAGAGAGCTAAATTAATTTCCAAGCTTATTGAATTTGACATAGAAGTAAAGCCCACCAAGTTAGTGAAAGGCCAAGGTCTGGCTAAACTCATGGCTAAAGAAAGCTGTTATCTTTTGGGGATGAATTTCACTTGTGTAACTTCAACAAATTTGCAGACTGAAGTAGCAACAGAAGTAGCAGCAAAAGCAGTTTAGGATCAAAATGACATTCAACAAGTAGCTGACAACTTGTCCTCATATGAGTGGTACTCAAGTATTATTCATTTCCTGCAAAAGTTATAAGTTCCTCCTAGACTCACTCTAAATCAAGCACGGGCTCTTAAACTTAAGTCTGTTAAATTTTGTGTAATTGATAAACTGTTGTATTGGAAAGATCTATCTAGTGTTTTGTTGAGATTCCTAGATAAATAAGAGTCAGTTCAGGTCATGCATCGGTTTCATTCAAGCACATGTGGAGGCCATCATTACTGGAAGACCACAGCCCACAAGACTCTGAGGGCGGGGTACTATTGGCATGTTCTTTTCTTTGGTGTGTGTACCTTTGTGAGAGCTCGTGACAAGTGCCAAAGATTCATAGGAAAGCAGCAGCTCAGATCCTTACCCCTCAGACCTATTGTAGTGAATGGTCCTTTCCAGCAGTGGGGTCTTGATTTCATAGGTGAAATTAATCCTTCATCCAGTGGTCAAAACAAATGGATCCTAGTAGCCATAGACTATTTCACCAATTGGATAGAGGCAATACCTGCAAGGAATGCCACTCACCAGGTTATCATGAGGTTTTTGTATGAGAACATCTTTATCAGGTTTGGTTTCCCAGTAATGCTAGTGACTGATAATGCACCAGGTTTTAAAGCTAGGGCATTGGTTGACATGTGTGAGTCAATGGGCATTCAGCTGGTCCATTCCACTTCATATTACCCTCAAGGCAATGGCCTAGCTAAGTCATCCAATAAAATCCTAATCAGGATCATCAGAAAACCATTGGATGCTAATAAGAAAAGATGGCATTCTAAGTTAAAGTTTGCTCTATGGGCTAATAGAGTGACTGACAAGAGATCCATAGGGACTTCTCCTTTCAAATTATTTTATGGTACTGAGGCCATTTTTCCCATTCAGCTAATTCTGCTAGTTGCAAAATTCTTTCAGGAGGAATAGGATGAACCAAATGATATGGTGAGGAGGATGCTTGATTTGATGGAGTTGCAGCAAGTCAAGGAATAGGTGATAGAAAAGTCAGAAGATCAAGACTATTTTTGATAAAAGGGAAAAAGTGGACAACTTTCAGGTTGGATATTAGGTCCTCAAGTGGGATACTGTCAAGCAAGACAAAGGAAAGCATGGAAAGTTTGACTCTCTGTGGATAGGCCCTTTTGTGATAGCTCAAGCACAGCAGAACAACACCTTCAAGTTGCAGAATCTGGAAGGAGAGGAGGTGTTTGATGGCCCGGTAAATGGGCGATTTCTAAAACTCTATTTCATCTGAGGCTTTGAGGCCTTGTTATTGTAAAATATTAGTTAGTAGATTGTTTTTGCTTACAAATAAACTCCATGCCCAATGGAATAGTAGAAGATAGGTTTAATTCTTATTGTTTTTCAGGAAAGGAATTTTGGTCTAGGGTTCTTGGGACCGCACAGGAAGGTTCCCATCCCCGAGTAGGAGCCAGATGTTGTCTCCTAAAATAAATTTATTTTAGGTAAGTCCACTCACACAATTTATTTTTGACAGTGATGAAGATTTGAGGTCATATTATGAAAGATTTTTGGGTGACTAACAAGGTGGGGATATCTCATGTTCTGTTTTTTAAGAAAATTTGAAAGTTTTTAGCTTTCAATGGCTTAGGCGAGTTTTTCAACAACTCATTAGCCATCGAAAAGCTCACCTTTCGAAAGCTAATAGTTTTTAACGTAGGACCATGTAAACCACCGAAATCCCGTTGATCACGTTTTTTATAAAAGTTTGGAAACAGGACTTTTGGTGGCTTGGGCGAGCTTTCGAACAACTCATTAGTCACCGAAAAGTCTTGGTTTCGGTAGCTTAGCAAGTGTTTCCAAAAATACCTTAACCACTGAAAGAAAATGAAATACATTTTTGGAAAGGGAAACTTTCAGTGCCTTAGGCAAACGGACCAACGGTTCATTAGCCACCAAAAGCCCCGCTTTCGACAGTTAACGAATTAAACCCTAAGTGCTCTTAACCGCCAAAAGGGCCGAAAAGGGAAAACGGTTATCTACCCATCAAAATCAGATTCGTCATCATGAAGCATGGCATAATTTAGCATGATTAACCATCAAAAAGACCGGGGAACTACAGTGAATCATCAAACTGATGGTTAAGAGGTCGTTATTATTCTGACATGACCAATGGAAATCTAAAACCCTAAACTACCCTCCATCTGTCTCATGACTGCAGTGAACCTCCACGAAACACCAGGTTCAACTTAAAAATAATTACTAGGTTGTCTTTCTCGTAGATATCACCAGAACCTATCATCATCTCACTCGAGCACCTATCAAGTGATTAACCCCTCAGAATCAGCGCCATACCTTTAGTACACTCCACATTTGTTGCATGCATCCTTACTGCTCGAGGACATCTCTAAAAAATAGCTTGCTAACCTCTTCCACAGAATTTGAATTTCAATTTTTGCAGGTACTCAAAAGCATAATTCAAGGATGAAGAAAGGAGGACCTGCTCTCAAGAAAGACCTAGGAGACATTAGCTACCTATATTCACATCCAGAAGTCTGCCAATTCTTCAAAGAGGCAAGTTGTTATAGATTTTGTGAGAAAATCCAGGGTTTACACCAGCAGGTTGCAGAAGCATTTTCCCTTTCTTTTGATGGCTCCAAGGCACTAATAGGAAAGGAAGAATTCTTAGTGGATGAAACCCTAATTGCAGAGAAGTGGTTTAAGACCACCATTACTAAAGATGTGGAGTTCAGATCATATTTAAAACCTGAACACAGAGATATTGTATGGAAGAAGAGTGTTCCATACACCTGGCTAGAGGAGAGGTGGCAGTAGTTACTGAAAGCAATTTTGGTGTACATTACCTGTGAAGGAAGGTACAACAAAGCCATGATATATCACTTCAAGCTGATGAACCATTTTACAGGAAGGATCCCCTTAAACCTACCCTTCTACCTCCACAAGAGCTTGACAAAGATGGCACACCAGGTGAAGGCCCAGCCCACCAAAATCACAGGAAGACTATCTCACCATGGCCTAATACAACTTATTGTCTAAGAATTGTTGCAAAGGAAAAATATATCCTGGACATATTTTCTATTCTAGAATGAATTTGAAACAGGCCTACAGCCAGAAGATAAAGGAAATTCCCCTTCCAAGAAATCCACCACACCCAGGAGTGGAAAAAGGAAAAGGAGGGCTATCTCACCTATAACAGTGGATCAGCCTTATCCCACTACTAAAACCAACCAAGCTAAAAGAACCCTCGACCTCAGTGGAAAAGAGAAGGAGGTCCCAGCACAAAGTAGAAATATCATGAATTTACATTACTCAGACTCAGAAGAAGAAAGGGAGGAGGAATTTAACCTAGCAGAGCAGGTTGTAGCAGAAAATGAAGAACTTCCATCACCCACACCAAAAAAAGACCAGGGTGAACCAATGGAAAAGGCTTCCTCCAGCAAGCCCAGGTTACAATGAGTCAACCAGTTGCTGAGGCAAGTATATGACCTAGAAGTTTTAGAGAGAGAGATAAAAAGAACTAATGCAGTGCTAACCAAGAAAAACACTCAATTGAATAATTCCCTGCTAGAAATGAAAGGAAGGTATTTTTTACTGCAAAATAGGAATCAAAGGTTTATGGAGGACAACACTAGGCTTTACAGGATAATCAGGCTTCTGAGGCTACAGGTGAAGAATTCCAAATCAAACCCTAGCTCCCAAACTCACTTTGCACTAGAAACCCTAGCTGAGGCAGCAGTGAGTCTTAAGAATCCAGAGGCAGCCCAGGATGTAGATGTTTTACCAAACCTTATGCAGGATAAACGAGTTCCAGGAGATCAACAGCAAAGGTGAAAAGTGATGCTTGGGAGGTTGGTTACAATTTTGTAAGAACAGGGCTTTCGGTGGCTTAGGCAGACGCGCCAGCGGTTCATTGGCCACCGAAAGCAGAGCTTTCGGCAGCTAACAGACCCAGGATTCAGCTTCCTTAACCACCGAAAGCAGAAAAGGATATAGAAAGATGTTTTGGCACACATAACTAGTTTTGTCGAATATAACTATCTCAGGGATGAAATATAAGGATGAAATTTGTTGATAAACACCATTGGAAGAGGTATGTTCCAGTTTTTGAGGATACAATGAAGGAGAAAAGGGTCACAAACCCTACCTGTTTTTACCAGCAGTGGCTTATCTATCAGATGACAGGTTGCAGCTCTACTTCAGTACTCGCTGCAGTCATCAAAAGGTTCTATGAGTGAACAAGAGTTCAAGTTAGATAGACTAATAGTTAAATTAGGGTTTCTGACCTAATTTTTCAAAAAACATTAATTTTAGCTATTTTTAGTAAAACAAATCCAATTTTTCAGGATCTGAATATTTTTGTAAAGGCTATAAAGCCTAAGAATTATTTGAAACAATGGTTCGACTTCGGAGACCTGTAAACCATTATTATTATCAAGCTTCTCATACTATTCATGTCCTAATATAAGCTCTTTTGCTATCATATGCTCAACTTCCATATCTTTTCTGTTCTAAGCTTGTGCCTAAATGTCTGATTCAGTTTTATTCATGTTATTCAATGTCTGATAGCTATCATCATATCTGTATGTTGATGAGTTGAATGGAAAGTACTTTTGCTTGTTATGATTAGCCATTTATATGTAATTGTTTTATATATGAATCTGCCAGCATAATAAGTTCTCCATATTTTCACCCTATTATCCAACCTCTGAACAGTGGTAGTTAGAAGCCTTATCTTTGATTGAGATTTATGCATGTCTTGAGAGTGTGAGGTTCTATAGGTCATCTGACTTGATCCAGTTAGAAAAGCCATAAAAAAATTTAAGTTACCAGGCATCCTCGAGCTACAACCTAGAGGAGTTTCCTGGAGTGATAACAAATTGGCACCATTGCCAGGGACAGGAGATTGAAGCTCAGCTTCCCTGGGAGACAACATAGATCCTACTTTGATGATAGACAAAGTCTGGACACTATTCTGGTTGTAATCATCTATTTGGCGACTCCATTGGAATAAGCTGGCTTCAAGAATACCAAGTACCAGAGCAAACCCTCAAGGGCCACCAATAACACATGTTTCAGATCCAAAAGAGATTCTAAAAAGAGCTAGGGCTTCACTCAGACAGACCTCCAGAGCTGCGAGGGAAGCCACATCAGGTATTTCAAGAGGTATTTCTATTGTTATATCAAATAGACCTCCATTTCAATCTCTTCCTGCTGAAACATATAATTCTCAGGAATTTATAGCTGAATAAAAAAAAATTAGGGTTGAGGGATCTTCAAGCACTGTTGGCTTGTCTAGGTCCAATCCCTGGTGACTCCACTATGATAAATCCACCCCGAGTACTGTCTTAACTACCATCCACACCAGTAGAAGCTTCTTCTACCCTTTCCATACTCTTTTCCAACATGGCTTCCCCTCTGACCAAAATGGAAAGGATCCTGGTAGCTAGGTATGCCCCTCTGAATTTACCTAACCCCCTCTTTGCCATGCCTACTGGAGACTATCTCAAATACATGCCTAAATTTAATAGAGAGGGAGATTTCACAGCTGAAGAACACCTAGAAGCATTCTACAGTTATGCTGAGAACATAAACATAGAACATGAAGATGTGTGGACTAGGTTTTTTGTGCAAAGCCTAGATGGTAAGGCTAGGAAGTGGTTCAAAGAGTTGCCTGCTGGATCAATAGCAGGACTTGAAGCCCTGAATGACATATTTTTGAAGCACTGGGGGGAGAGAAGAGACCATCTTTATTATATCACTGAGTTTAGCAATATGAAGAGGGAAAATGGTGAGTCTATTTTTAACTTTACCAAAAGATTAAACAAGATGTTCAGCAATATCCTTGCTGAGATCAAGCCTACTGACACCTCAGCCAAAATCACCTATGCCAATGCCTTTTATTCTGAGTTATGCCTTCTACTCAGAGAAAGAAGATATGCTTCCCTGTCACTCATGTAGGATGTTGCCCTAGAGGTAGAATCCAACATCGTTGCATCTCAAAAGGTCAAGGGAAAGATAGATAGGAAGAAGCATCCCACAGATCCTCTTGGGGCTTCTTCATCAGAGAACAAAATTGACAAGATGGCCAAAATGTTGGCTAGTTTGACTTTTGAAATGTCCAGGCTGAAAGACCGAGGGAAAATACCTGTGAGTGGTAAAGGGCCAAATGATTTTACTCTCAGAAACCCTTATTTTGTCCCTTACAGAAGAAATGACCCCCCAGCTCAAATCCTTCAAAGGGATAGGAATTAGGCTAAGGATCAAAGAATGAGAGCTCCCTTTCAGAATGTTGTACTAGAACAAGAACCAGAATTCACTCAAGAATAAGGAGAGGGAGAAGACAACATCAACTGCACGTAGGATGAAGTTGATTACTCCTTCCTGATGCAAGCAGACTATGGGGACGCCCTCATGAATGAGAAAATCATGGAAGAATCTCTTTACCAGGTAGATGATCAAGAGGGGTATAAGTTGAGATCTAGGCTTGTTGATCCCCCTAAGAAGAATGTTGTACCTGCAAAGCATCCTGCTACTCCAGCTAAGAGGATTGTTGTTCCACCCAAGAAGATGGCTGCCACTCCAAAACAACAGCAAAGGCCATTGCAACCATCAGCTCAAAGTCACACCACAAGAGGTAAGAACTTCTGAGAAGTTTTCCTATGCCTTCAATATTGAGTCAGAAATTCAGAAGTTAAAAATCCCTTTTCCCTTGATAGAACTGATGAAGAATGAGGCCTAAGACAGCTAAACCTTACAACACTCAAATCGACAGTCAAAATCACTCTACGACAGCTCAAGCTCCATGCTCACTTTTATTTCACCAGAGCTTGAAGGATACACTTGCAGAGGCAAGGTAACAATGAAGGGTAGCATACACAACGTTATGATAATGGTGATGGAAAACTCCTACACAGAAGAAAACAGTGGCCACGTAAAAACCCCAACTTGTAGAGGAACTCGACATGGCTTCCAGGAGGCCTATGCTCAAATGGTTGAAGGATTGACAACAAGCCTTGCGGCCATGAGCCTGCGGCCCTCCCTTCCCAGAGCAAGGTAAAAAGATAGGTAAATGTGATTTTAGGGTTTTAGGACAGTCTTATATTGCTTCCAAGGTCAACCAAAACCCTAATCAATGAACATCGACCACGTGGCTCAAGAATTATTTGCAAAAGATGGGTTTTGTGATATAGTTCGAAACCCTTTGGAGTAGCCTACACACAATAGTGTATGATACTTAAAACTATGTTACAATCCATGTCATAACTTTCATTATCCTTCGTTATGGTTTTTATGTTGGTTATATCCTTAACAAATAACGTAGGGAGGTAATAGTTATACTAAGGTTCATAGTATGATATATAACCTTTGAAATGGTTTAAGAATAACCTATTCAATAAACTATTCAATGATAATTGCATAATAAACAATACCTTGTAACATATTTAGGAAGATATAACAATTAAAAAACAGTTATATGTATATACTTGCAACTAAATAAAGATGCATATCTAGAACATTAGCCTAGGTATTAAATTAGTATCATTTTAAGATACTAGTGTTTTATTTAGCATTAACACCTTATGAGATAAGGATTATACAAAGGTTAAAAGGGATAGGTTTTTATAGGAAATAATTCTTTCTTCCTTACATAAAAAGCAGTAAAACTATAGTTTAAAGATGTACAATTTGTATTATTGCATCTCTTTTTGGTAAGTACTAGAATAGTTAGAAAAACTATCTTATGCACTAGGTTTAATTTCTATGTGTGAATCTCAGTCAATGTACTTCATGACTATACCTAGATCCTAGGTTTTTCCTAAGTGTATTTAACTCGTTTATTGTTGAAAAACAAATATTCTTGAGTTACCTCAGCATCAAGTAAATAAACATAAAGAAATCTGCTATATAATTACCTTTCACTAGAGTTATATAAAAAGAAAATATGATAATAGGTTGATGACAATTAAATGAATAAGTTATAGTTACAACGAAATGAAAGAAATCTGGACTATGTTTCATTACCTAAACACTTATGTTTACCAGGAACTTTTTAAAACATAAATTTACAAATCAACAATACCTCATCCACTTTGATAAAAGCTGTAAAGTAAATAAAATTACTAGCATTATAGTTTATGCTAGTTGAGATAATAATTCTCGATCTGGAAACTGGTGACAAAAAATCTTACCTGTAAAGGACCTATAAAAGAAGCATCACTTCACTGCATTAGCTAAAAAGCTAAGTAATCCTCGATCTCAACTGAAGTTACTTCCTACTTTCATAAAACAGTAAACAAACTTAGTACTAGTAATTAAACAGATGTTTCCATTCCTGTTATTCCAAATCATAACCTACTAAATCAAATCCTTAACAATGAATTATGAAATCAAACAATAAGTATGCAGAAATAGAGATTAACAAAAGAACCAATTCTAGTTTAAAACTGATTAAGGTAACCTTTAACAGTTAATTGTTCCTAAGTAGTGACGACTGCAAACATTTTATTTTATATGAAAAATTTTAAATTTTTACAAATTTTTGGAGTATTACAGATTTACCAAGAGTAAAGTCGGTTCCAACCTTCAAGGTTGAATGCAAAAGACTGGTATATGTCAATGACGTAATAGTATGAACTCATTGTAGATGCAAAGAGGAAGTGTTGAGGCTAGAAAGAGCACCTCAAGATGCTTGGGATCAGGTATGATCTCATGAAGATTCTGAGTACATTACAACATGTTTAGCCTATAGTGAAACAATGCGGCTTTGCAAAGTATACTGTCAAAATATTAATAAGATTTTATATGTTGGATTGTAAATCCATGGCCACACCCATGGAAACCAACCTGGGATTGCTATCTGATGAATCATCTAAGTTGGTGGATGTGACTCAGTACATACACATTATTGGGTCTTTGATGTATCTAACAAATACTAGGCCATATATATGCTTTGTTGTGAACACCCTAAGTCGATATCTAGTTAAGCATAGATGTGTTCCCTTGATAGCTGCAAAGCATGTGATAAGGTACCTAAAAGGTACGACAGACTTTGGACTACACTATGATAGAGATAGTGACTACAAATTGTATGATTTAGATTGGGCAGGAAGTGCCACAGACAAAAAGGGCACCTTAGGTGGATATCATTGTCTGGGATCCGTCATGATATCATGGTTTAGTAAGAAACAGACCAGTTTTGCTCTCAACACGGCTGAAGCAGAGTACATAGCAGCTTGCTCTGCTAGTTGTGAAGTGATATGGCTTCGAAAGCTGATGCTAGGTCTATTTGATCTGTATTTCGATACAATAGTGATTCTATGTGACAACCAGAGTTGTATAAAGATGACAGAGAATCATGTGTTCCATGGTAAATCAAAGCACATAGAAATCCGATATTTTTACATAAGGGATATGGTATAAAAGGGAGCTATAAAACTCCAGTATGTGATTACCGATGAGCAAGTTGTTGATGTGTTGACCAAGCTTCCATGACAAGCTTGGTGTAGTTCAAAAAGAATTTCCTCGCAAAGAGGAACAGTGATGATGATACATACTTTCCTCGCAAGGAGGAACATTGATGATGATACAAACTTTCCTCGCAAGGAGGAAAGATGATAATATGGACCCTTCTCAGAAAGGAGAAATAGATTGAAGATATAGACTCTCTTCAGAAAGGAAGAACAAGTCGAAGATATAGAATCTCTTCGGAAAGGAAGAACAAGTCAAAGATACAGACTCTCTTCGAAAAGGAAGAATAAGTCGAAGATATGGACTCTCTTTGGAAAGGAGGAACAGGTCAAAGATATGAACTCTCCTCATAAAGGAAGAATAAGTCAAAGATATGTACCCTCCTTGGACAATGGGGGAGAAATTTGATGATATAGATCCTCCCTGGAAAGGGGGATTGATGATGAGACTGTCATTGATGACAGTCATGCTCCACGATGAAAGAGGCCAAGTGTGCCTAAAGATACTAACTAGGTTTGACATTCACTTATGGATGATAGTATCATGTCTTAAGGATGGTTTTATGGACAAATAACACTCTTCTCCTGAGAGTGGCCCTTACTAGCTAAGGATGGTCCTGTAGACGTTACTCTTGCATGGAGAGTGTACCTACATTCTTATGTAGATGTCATAGAATACCACTCTCTTGCAAGTGGTCCTAGCCTTAATGCTAAGGATGCTATATGATGAGTCCTCATGGACACTAGATCTATAGTAGAAAATGTTACTCTCGCATGGAGAGTGTATCGTAGAATAATACTCGCTTGTGAGTGGTCCTAGCCTTAATGATAAGGATTCTCTACAATGGGTCCTCACATACGGTAGATCTGTTGTAGCAGATATTACTCTCAAATGGAGAGTGTACCATAGAATAACACTCGCTTGTGAGTGGTCCTACATTTAGTGTTGAGGATGCTCTACGATGAGTCCTTGTGGATGCCATAGTCTAATACTCGCATGGAGTGGTCCTGTCTTTAGTGCCGAGGATATCCTACGATAAGTCCTTATGGACGCCAGATCTGCAATAGCAGATGTTACTCTCGCATGAAGAGTGTACCTACATTTATATGTGGATGTTGTAGCCTAACATTCGCTTGTGAATAGTCATAGCTTTAATGCTAAGGATGTCCTTACAAATGCCTTACTCTAACACTCGCATGGAGTGGTCCTATATTCAATGTTGAGGATGTCCTATGATGAGTCTATACGGAAGATAGGTCATGGATTCACGTGCAGACGAGATCTACATTTAGTTTTAGACGATTCAGTTGGTCGATACTATGGACCCTCCTCATTAAGGGGGAGTAGGCTGATGAAGGGTTACATCATCCTTGGACCTATGTCCTAAAGTGATAGGGATTGATCACCTCGCGAAGAGATCATGTGTATTTTAGGAAGTGTTGTGGAAAAGGATCAAGAAGATCGAAGTGTTGCTGCAAAGGATAGAGAAGATCGAAGTGTTGTTGTAAAATATCAAGAATATCGAAGTGTTGTTGCAAAGGATCGAGAAAATGGAAGTGTTGCTGCAAAGGATAGATAAGTTCGAAGTGCTATTGCAAAGGATCGATAAGTTCGAAGTGCTATTGCAAAGGATAGAGAAGATCGAAGTGTTGCTGCAAAGGATCAAGAAGATCGAAGTGTCGTCGTAAAGGATCAAGTGATCATGTGTTGTAGAAGATAAATAATCGGTGTTGTACTAGAAGACAATGTTCCAGTATTGAAGACATTGAAGAGTAATTGTTCCAATTATTGATTGTGAAAACTTCCTATGACGTATAGATTTATCACCTTGATGATGTTGCAGATGCTCTCTCTCTCGCTACTGCTATAGTTGATGATGTTGTTGTCAGTAGAATGCCCTTCTCATTAAGGGGGAGTGTTGAAATATTATAACTTCAAAGGACATTCTAAATGTGTTTTACTAATGTACCCCAAGGGAGATGTATTCTTCCTCCTCAGGATGTTACTATTGTATTTGGTCATCATAGAGTCATGAGGTAAAGCCTCCACATTAAGGCAGGTCAATAGTACCCTAATGAATATAATATAATATTGTTTTGAGTCTTCCTAGGTGAATTCGTCCCAATCAGTTAAGTGGGGCCGACTTGTTAGGTTAAAAGTCAAGTGATAGAAAGAGTATAAATAGAGGAGTTGTGTTCATCTTTTGAACACACACTCACTTGCGTATAGCGCATGGGAGATATATATATATATATATATATATCCATTGGGAGAAGAAGCACATGTCTGGGGTCTTATCTTGTACTTTTGATACATCTTATATAGAGGAAGTTTTGTTGGGTTTTCTTCCCCGTGAAGGTTTCCCAGGATAAATCTTTGTGTTCTTTTGTGTGGTTGTACTTGTCTATCTTTCAATGATCCTTTTGCATATGGTTATGATGTTATAATGTTATCAGATATTGTATAACCATTAAAAACTTAACATTTTCTATAATTTATTGAACTTCCTTTTGACTTAACCATAGTGGATTAAAACGAAAGGGAATTGGCCCTTTATTTTCCATTACTTCTATCATTAGACCAATTGGTATATGATTTGAAGTAGCAAAAGGAATAATTTGAACTTCATAAAAAACAAATTTAGATAGGAGAAGGGAATTGCTTACCAAGAAATAGTCCAAACAAGACGCAATATATCCAAGACCAATCCTCCTATTATTCGAAGTAGAAGTTCCCTTTTTTGGATTTTTTAACCAAATCAAGATCCCCTATAAGATATTATAGGTATTCACCATATGGATAATGAATTAGGGAGACGCCTCTTCTTTCTTCTTTCTTTATAATATATTGTAACATTAAATTACCCTGCTATGATGTTACACTAACTATCCTTAAGAGAGCTTAAAGAAGCCCAAAATTCAGATTTCAATATGTAATTGGTTGATCCATAAACAATACAAATTTTTAAGGAATCAATATTGTCCTTAGCTTCTAAATCAGCCATTATCCAATGCCTATATTTAAAACGCCGCCAGAGAGAAAACTTAATGTTGTCCCGAAAAAGAGCAATCCCTCCCGACGCTCCTATGGAACTTTTTTCAATTACTTCACCATTTCTCCCAAAAAAATGAATCTCTTGAATTACTTCAATGAAGTTCCATTTTAGTCTCTTGAATTATAAGAATCAAGAGATTTTCCTTGTGAATCATTGTCTTCAATGTGTCTAATTTCGACTTTCTTCCCAAACCCCTGCAGTTCCAAGAGACAATATGCATTATTTTTTCTTGTGATTTCCATATTTCCCACGAGCATCTCCTTTCTTTCCTTTATTAATGGAGGAATATCCTTTCAATATTGAATCAAGATAAGTCTGTTTGCCCATATCTTTCTCTCTTTCAACGTTTTCCTCTCTTAAGGATTTTCGAGATTTCCGCCCAAATTTTTTGTTAAACAATATTTATTCTCCCTTTCCCTCTAAGTTTTCCTCAAGAGTATATTGTTGTGATTGTTGTTCATATTGTGAAATCACCTCTTCTGCCTCATACTATCCACTCTTCTGCCTCATACTTCCATGAAAAATAATTGTGCATCCTGCTAATTAAAACGGGATGCCAATTCTTTTTAATCCACATTTGCATAGATTTGGGCGAAGGATATATTCCTTTAAAGATTCAACCAAACCTATTTCAAACATTCTTATGGCTTTCTTCTTAGCTGAGATACAAGAGATTTTAATTTTAGAGGGATCAAGTCATATTAACAAAATGTTGAGCCGATTGAGCTGAGGTTTGAGGAATCTGCATATCTGCCAGGAATTTGAAGGATTCAATCAGTAGATCTGGCTCAGGAGGATTTGACTGATCCATTGCAGCTAACCAGAGCCAGATCACATGAATTCTTCTTGATCAAACCGGGGGGTTTTCTTGTAGTGGATCCCTTCCTTTAAATTACTTTAACTTTTAACTTCAAACAATAACCATAATTGAGACCGATTCGATCTTCTTGGAGTGACAACCTTATTAACTTCTAAATAGAACCAGCGCCAAGATCGTTTCGATCTTCTTGGAGCAATTTTTCAAAATTCTTCTGAGATTTTTCGGTCTTTTATAGTATGGAAAAGCCAACAAAAAAATCAAATATTTTTTAAATGAGGGTGGGGGAATAAATGAGAACTCTATAATTCATGTATCTACGTGGTAGCAATTATTCTATGTCACCCTTGAACAAATCATATGCTTTGGATAGTTCTCTACTATTGGGTTTTAGTTTTGCCTTGGGAGTTATATCATGATTATAGGTTTTAACTACATTAATTGGTTACACTCCCAATCCTTATGGAGTTGACCTCAATGGCTTCTATGTTGATGGTTTATCTTATTTGTCCCTTTGGAATTAGTTGCTACTCAGGTCACCATAGTGGCATGCTTATGTTTAAGGGAATTTTATAACTGTGTTGTACATTCTTTAGATATCTTGACTAACCATGTTGACTTTCCTTGTATCTAGTCATTCTCAGTTCATCAACATAACCGATGTTTTTTTCTTGTGCTAATGTGGGAGGATTCATCATTTCCTTCTCTAGGTCTCCTCCTATTGGTTGTGATACATTTTGAGATATAGACTTTGAGTAAAAAAAAATTGGAACTTACTTTCATCATTTATAGGTTTCTTTGCATTCAATAGGTGGAATTCATTATTGGTCGTTGATTGAGTTGTTTCCCTTGTGTTCAATGGCAAGTCCCTTATTTACATAGTGGGATTCATGTGTAACCTTGGGTTTTTTTTCTAAATGGTGGAATGCCTTGCCTCTGATAGTGATTTTCATTATTGGGTGGTGCGTAGAGGGTCTTCTTTATGCATTATTTTCATCTAATACACTCGAAAGTCATACTTGGTGGTGTGTTCTTTCTAGTTATTAACCAAGACCTCAAATCAAATCATGTTCCTTGTACTTTATCGTGTTAGTTAATGAGGGATGCCTTAATGATCTCCTTCTAGTGGATCTCTTCCTATTGACTTTGACTCATTTTTTATGGGAATAAGATTTAGAGACCTTTCTAGTACCTTATGGTTTATAGCCATCAATGGCAGGATCCCTCGCACTCAACAATATGTATACCTCAATGTCCCATGCTTTATATAAATTTCAAAATCATCACATCTATTCACACTTTCTTGAATGCACATGGTACCTTGGTGCCCGTTATCATTATCGATGGATTACCTCACATCTGGAAACAATATACATCAATGACAGGTGATCAGATGGTTTCTCCCATGTTCAACTTCAAATCATATATTCACACGGTGTAGATTTGTACATATGGTGGATTTGTATTCTAGACCTCATGTTTTGATAGGGTTTCTCTTTTATGGTACTTTATAAGTTTATTAATTATTATCGCTTATCCATATTTCACTGGTACTTTTGGAGAGCTAGTTTTGTGATTTCACAATTCCAAATTGTTCTCTTGATGTATATTAAGACATAAATATACTTTGTATTTGTGTGTGGCTACAGTTTCAGTTTTACATGGATCCACTACATATTTTTTCATGGTCATGATATTACATATTACGTACTTCATGGATCTACAATGTACTTGATTTGGTGGCCATGCTTATTTTATGCCCACCTTGGGGTAGAGAGTCATATGGTACTTTAATTTTTGTTTGCAAGTACCTTTCAATTCCTTGGTTTGTTGGACTCCACCTAGGTTTTACTTATCATATTTCTCTATATCTATATGCCCTGTAATGTATTTCAAACATCACCTCCCCTTCTGACCTCATACATTAGGGGGCATATGTTATAGCTATATTTGGTCACTCTTGACCATATATATATATATACATGTATAAATATATACATAGATATATATGTATACATAGATATAT
>LPNX010950537.1:416554-464776 GCA_001517045.1 Pseudotsuga menziesii | reverse complement strand
TATGTATATATATATATATACATACATATATGTATATATATACATATATATACATACATATATGTATATATATACATACATATATATATACATACATATATATACATATATATACATATATATATACATACATATATATACATATATATACATATATATTAACATCCTAAGTACAATAAGTCTGATATAGATCTTTACATACAACTTTACAAGTTCAAAACTAGAAATGATTATCCAAACTACAACTAAAATACTTCCTCTAAACTATCGATATGTCCTTCCGAAATATACTCAAAAAAAATTTCCACAAAAGAAAATACATTCATTCTACATAACAACAAAGAAAAAAAAGTTTACTCCTAACATTTAAAGATATTCATTCCTTTCTTCCCCTGGAATGCTAGAGCTATCCAACTAAGAATTTTCTTCATGGATTTCTTGCTTGGAATCATCCACAAAGGGACCATCTGATTCCTCTTTACTATAAATGACAATAATGTCAGCTTTTAGAATATTGAGATGATTTTTTAACTCTCCAATTTCTTTATCTGGAGCATGGGATTTAGACCTTAAAAGGTCAAGTTCAACTTCATCCACAGATAACTTGGAAATGGCATTGACATGCTACTTGCTTTGATTCTTGGATTGTGTATTAGAAATGGAGATATTCATGTTGATAATGTCTTTGATAGCTATGTTCTCTTTCTCAAGCTTCTTAACCTTCTATAATATTTGACATACCAAATATTTTTCATTGGCATCATCAACAACGCCAACAAATTCCACAACAATGTTTTTGTTATCCATATTGTACTTGTTCCTGAAATTCCACACAAAACTCTTTTTCTTTTTCTACCTCCCAATTTGCAATAAGGGTTTGTACCTACCTCATTTCATAGCAAGCAATAGAGTAGGAACAAAAAACCATAACAAAAAAATTACTCACCAATAGTCTCCTACGGAGCCAAAAAGTTACAATAACAGCAATTCCTACTCTTAGAATTCAGTCTCCAAATTAAAAAAACTAAACAACTCCATCCATAAATAAAAGGGTTTCAAGTTCAAGCAAGGAAAAATTATTTCCCTACTGAGGATAGAGAGAAATAACCTCACCAACAAGGAAAAAGTTTCCCCAAGAGAATTGCCTGCCTCTGCCAACCTCATGAGAGAACAAGCACAAATCAAAGCACAAGAAAAATAGTTCAAAGATATGCTTCCTATATTTTCCTTGATTCTCAAGTTTGAAGCCTAAACCTGCTACTCTCTTGCCGACAACATCCCAGTCCCAACAATGCATATCAAAGGATTCATTCTATGTTAATATTTCAATGGTTATACAAGATCTAAAACATTTAGCATCATGTTATCATAACAATATGTAAAAAGGATCACTGAAAGAAATACAAGCACATCCACACAAAAGAACACAAATATTTATCCTAGGAAACTCTCATGGGGAATAAAACCAGAAAAACTTCCTCGATATAGACTTCAACCAAGTACAATGTAAGACCCCAAGAATAATACTGGATTGCTTCATCTCTCCCAGATGGACTGTCTTTCTCTCTCTACCCCTATTTCTTAGTTATGAGTGTGTCCAAATGAGGGAGGAGCCTCCCTTATTTATACTGATCAATGGAGAGGCCTAATAACACAACAAGTTCAACCTATCCTCCCAATTAGGGCCGACTTACCTTGGGATACTCAAAAATACATTTTAATAATACTTTTTATGGGTACTACTGACCCGAGTTATAATGGAGGTTTTACCTCAAAGCTTTACATGACCAAATACATTAATGGCATCCCTAATCGAAGGAACAACATCTCCTGAAGGGGTAGTAACGATAATAATACAAAATATAATATGTTTTGTAGTTACATTTATTTAACACTCCCTCTTAATAAGGAAGGTATTCTATAACACAACAATACATCTATATAATTGACTTGTGAATCTATATGTCATAGGAAGTTTTCACAACTACATCAACATTATCATCATCCGTGGAATATCACCATCACAGATCATCACATCTGGATCATCCCATCTCGATCATCACATCACGAGCACATATGTATAAGCATTATATCTCAACACATCATTACAAGTATCACATCTCATCGCATCATCACAAGTATCATATCTCGTCGCCTCATCATGAGCATCACCTCTCATCGCATCATCACGAGTATCACATCTCATCATGTCATCATGAGCATCACATCTCATCGCATCATTATGAGTATCACATCTCG
This sequence comes from Pseudotsuga menziesii, assembly GCA_001517045.1. Classification (NCBI taxonomy): domain Eukaryota; kingdom Viridiplantae; phylum Streptophyta; class Pinopsida; order Pinales; family Pinaceae; genus Pseudotsuga; species Pseudotsuga menziesii. Next base: position 462,517 of record LPNX010950537.1, on the reverse strand, counting down.
TCGAAACATAATGAGTATCACCTCTCATCACATCATCTCAGGTATCCTCATCCTAAGCATCACCTGCAATGTTACACAAACACAACACAACATCACAAATCAATGCAGAATCACCCACAACATCAAAAAATATTGGCATCTCATCGTCCGCAAATGATGCAAGGCCACAACACTTGCAAATGAATGCAGGACCACAAATTATGCAAATGAATGCTAGACCACAAAGTCCGCAAATGAATGTAGGACCACAATGTCTGCAAAAGAATGTCAGACCACAAAGTCCGCAAATGAATGTAGGACCACAACGTCTACAAATGAATGCCAGACTACAAAATCCAAAAATGAATGTAGGACCACAATGTCTGCAAATGAATTCATGACCACAATGTCTACAAATGAATGCCATACCACAACGTCCGCAAATGAATGTAGGACCACAACTCAATGTAATCTTCCTATTTGAAGATACGACCAACCTTTATGGGATCTTCCTTGTGAGGATGCCACCAACCATGTTGGGATATACCCTTAGTGATACGACCAATCATACTATGATCCACCCTTAGTGATGTCACCAACCGTATTGGGATCTAATCATGAATATACAACCAGGGTCTCTATATAGTGACTAGACCACTGGGGCTCATCATTATTTTCTTGTATATCCAACATACTGGAAAACTAGAATGGCCTTCTCTACACTGGAATACCATTATCATCTCATTCTCTTGTCATCACTCCCTCTTTCCAGGGAGGTTCTTTCGGACTACACCAAGCTTGTCTCGAAAATGTTCAAGCTTTACACGAGACAAAGGCTTAGTCAACACATCAACAACTTGTTCCTCTGTAGGAACATACTGGAGCTTCAAGGCTTCTCTTTGCACCATATCCTGGAATTTATGAAACTTCTAGTCCTATGTTATATTGATGCAACTATGGTTGTCACAATAATTATCAGTTGCATCTATCTCAACACCAAACAATCCTTCCAATAGTTTGTGAAGCCCTATTGCTTCGCTAGAGGTTGAACATGTTGCAATATATTCAACCTCTGTTGTACTAAGTGCAAGACTGGTCTTCTTTCTGCCTAAACCATGACATCATACCTGATCCCAAACTAAAACAACATCCCGAGGTGCTCTTTTTTGTCTTCAACTCTTCCTCTTTTAATCTACAATGAGTTTATCCTCTCCTATCAGGTCATCAACATATACCAGTCTTCCACATTCAACCTTAAAGTAAAAAATGGAACCCACTTTAATATTGGTAAAGCCTTAGTCCATCAGGAAGCAGTCCATCCTATCATACCATGTTGAACTTGAAGATATTCTTTAGTCACTCCCTCTGAAGCAGAGCATCATCCTCCCTCTGCATTTTGTACTCTATGTATCGAAACATTATGCACTGGAGTGATATGTAGCATCCTTTGCTACTGATATTCTATGTATCCATCTCAGGTCACTGGATAACAATATCCTCTATCTTGAACTTTGTTAAAAAAATTCCTCTTGCACCCATCTGTGAGCTTATCATCCTTTATATGCTTCCATTTTCAACCTTGTAGCAAAGGTTAAGATCTTCATCACTCTAGGTGATATTTAAGTTCTTCATGTGACTGGCCCATTCTTATCCAAGGGTGCCTTCTGAGCTCGTACAAATCCTTTTGTGCACATGTGGTTCTCTACTTGATATACACTTCTAATTCACTGGAGAAGTGTATCTGGTCAATGGAGTATGTCATGCCATAGTCTACTACCTCTTTCTGATAGAAAACACTAACCTTCCTTTGTATCCCTTGATTCTTCCATCTACTACATATTGATCTTATAGATCCACATGGAAGACACTATGGAATTACCTTCAGGTCTTAGAACCGCATCCTAGACATCATTCCCCATGATCAACTGGTATTCTTTGATAATAGTCTTCTTCCATTTCTTCTTGGCTACCTCTTCATAGCTGGAAGGATCTTCATCAATGATGTTACTCAAAAGTGCCACATAACTAGATTGTATCTGAGGCCTCTTACTTTCGTTGGACGTCATGTCATACTTTTCTTCATCTTGAATTATCTCTCGTGCCCAAGATGGTATTGATCTCTCGAAGTGGATCTATCACTCTCTTTAGGTCATATCATGATTCTTATATTCTTCTGAAGCTCTTTCTTCCACCACGGTGTCTTTGACCCTGGGATCTTCAAGTTCATATTCATGTATGTTTATTGGAGTGAATCTTATAACTTAACTATCGTCACTTGTTCTTCATAACAAGTCTCGTCCTTCTTTTCTTGTAGGTGATTATACACGATCTTTCCTACAAGTCAAATACATCAGTTGCATGGTTACAAAAATTTCATAGGACATATTCATAATGAAAAATTATTATGCATAAAGATATAGTCATGCAACTATTTTATCTAATGCAACACACATCCATATCCTGTATACACACGAAAACTTTCTAGATGCCTTCCGTCTCTACCATAACATTATTGAGATTTTGCACTAATGCCAATATGTCAACAAAGAGGTTTCATTCTAGATAAGTAGCAATGGAATGTTGTATATCACTATAGGCCACTTACCCATCATATGCATATTAGTAGTATATTGTTCATTAATGAAAGGCTTTTTATCATGCATAATACATTTCCTTGAACATATATGTGTACACAACTAAACAATATTATTTAAGAAACTATATATATGGGAAATGACAACTCAAATACTTATCTTTGTTTTTTTGGAAGACTCCTTCTTGATCCTTATATCCTGGAGCCTTCTACTTCATCATCTGATTCTAGGAACCTCTATTTGTTTGTTTGGTAGGTGGACTCCTTCTTGATCCTTATTTCCTTGCAAGAATAATTGGCACCTTCTACTTTCTCATCTGATTATGGGAACTTGTGTACTAGTTATGAGTGTCACTAAATGCATTCCTTCTTATCCAAAAACTTCTACTTATTGTTTGACTTCTTGTTGAAGGAGCCTCTGTTTCTGGGACAATCATTGGAGTAGTGCCCCTTATCATCACAAGTGTAGCATCGAATGTTGGAAGGATCTCTTTTGAATTCCCTTTTTGTCTTATGTTGTGATGATGGTCCTCATTATTTATATGATTTCTTCTAGAGTGAACTGTGAAATCTTGATCTACAGTTGCTCCCATTTTCTCCTCTCTTGTTATGAGCTGAGCTTCTTCTTGTGTGCACTCTTCCCATAGTTTGTTGAAAGAGATCAGCTTCCTTCTTGCACATATTCCTTGAATGAATGAATTCCATGAACTTGGGAGCCCATTCAAGGTTTTAATCTCTACTTTAATTTCTTTGACATTGTCTTCAGTGGATTCTAGTTGCTTCTTGATCTTTGAGAAGTAAGATTGAATGTTTTCTCACATTCACATCTTCACATCCTTGAGTTGAGTTCTCAAGGTCATCTTCCTATTTATATTATTTCCTTCATACAATTTGGTCATTGCATCGAACATATCCTTTGGATTCTACAAGTATGATATATGTGAGATCCTATGGTGATGGATATAATCCTCTTGGCTTTGACTAAGCCCTTATTGTGCTTTGTCTTCATCTCCCTCTAGATCTGCAACTTCTTCTTTGTCATAGTTTTTCAAGTCGTGGTTCTTCGGGTATGAGAAGCACTCTATACTTCCATGCTTAGAGGTTCTTGGTTCCTTCAAGTTTGGTACTGTTTGTGATCATGATAAAACTGAGAACCTCAAATGGAAATAGATAGGATAGAACTTACCAATGAGATTGCTTCAACTTGATTCTTGCCTGAAAGATTTTTTGGAAGACTGCTTCTCATGGACCCAGGGTTTGATAGAGAAACCATAATTTTTCAACTTAGGTATCTTTCAGATCTTATTGAATAGAAATATGCACCTCCTCAAGGCGAGCTAAGCAGCATTATTTTTTCCCACAACTGTGGATATAACTGCAAAATATCTAATGCCCTAGATTTCCCCGGAAAGAGTGTTAGGTCAAAAATTGAAAATCCACAAAATGATAAACTTCTTCCATAGAAATATGCGCTCTCCTAGGGCGAGTTTGATAGTCCTTATTTTTCAACCAATCGATGGAGGGAAGTGCCTGGAACAAGAAGCCCTAGTTTTCTTCCATTTCTTCTTCAGAATTGCCTAACATTGATTTTTCTATATCTCTGAAATTCCCACTCCTCAAGATATGAAAATTTTTCTTTACATATCTTGATAAGTCTTCTTTCCAACCCCACAAGTTATAGCACAATTGGATTCACCAAGTGGAACTTGTGTGAATTTTCTCAAGGTTTACTTGTTTGAGGACTGTTCATCATAGCGAACTTGTATCGATTTCCGCATGTCACTGTTTCATCTTCGGGGTCTAAAACTTGGATCACATAAACTATAGTTTGTGCCCTATCTCCAACATCTTGTTAAATTTTATTTGGACCTTCCTATCCCGAGATATAGTAATTATCCCTAGGTCACCTATTTATGATTGTATTCTGGAGGAGGATGGAACCCTGATTTGGAGGAATCATATCTCTTGAAGTATAGCGAATATGAGGCTAAAACTCACACATGAGGTACAATAATATTTCACCTTCGTCCTGTTCAATTTTCATCTCCTGATCCTTCTCCAATCTATTGTTATAGTTAATGTCCCAAGATGACTAGTTTTTGTCTTCTAGGGTTCTCAAGCATGAAACCCTAATCTCCAATAGCTTCAATTGTAGCAGTGTTTCAACTATACAAATAATTATTTCAGGGTGGCTCTAATAACATGTTAAGATTTCAATGGTTATACAAGATCTAAAATATTTAGCATCATAATATCATAACCATGTGCAAAAAGGACCACTAAAAGAAAGACAAGCACATCCACACAAAAGAACACAAAGCTTTTTCCTGGGAAACCCTCTTGGGGAAGAACCCAACAAAAATTCCTCGATATAGACTTCAACCAAGTAGAGTGTAATACCTAAAGAATAAGACTTATAATACCCCAAGAATAATACTATACCGCTTCCTCTCTCCCAGATGGACTGCTCCTTCTCTCTCTAGCGCAATTGTTTAGTTATGAGCGTGTCCAAATGAGGGAGGCGCCTCCCCTATTTATATTGATTAGTGGAGAGGCATAATAACACAACAGGGCTGACCTGTCCTCCCAATTAAGGCCAACTTACCTTGGGATACTCAAAATTACATTTTAATAATACTTTTATGGGTACTACTGACCCGACTTACAACAAAGATTTTACCTCAAGACTTTACATGACCAAATACATTAATGACATCCCTAATCGGAGGAACAACATATCTGAAATAAGTAATAACAATAATAATAATAAATAAATAAACAATATCTTACGTAGTTACATTTCCTTAACATAGTGCTCAACAATCTCTAGGATTATCCAAATAATGTCGCAATTACCATCTTTTATAATGAAATATTCCATTTCTGAACCAAAGTACTAAACATAAATCTCACATGCATAAATACTCCTCCTTGTGCTTGAATTTAAATGCTTCGAATGTTTGATAAAATTGAAGTTTTCAATCAAATTAAATATTGCATGGTGAACAATCAAATATTTTCTCCATTTGTCATTTCCAAAACTGGTCACAAGAGCATAGCTTAGGAGACTGAAATGCGTTGAGTTAAGGTATAGGGTCTTCCCTCCTTGACTTTTATTTTTACTTGGAGAAAAGATGCAACTATATTAGCTTGTGCATCTGCAACAACATTGGATTTCTTTAGCACGTGAAAAAATTTATACTCATCAAACTCTATTATAATTTGTTTAACTCTCCCCATGATTCAACTGAGAGGTCCTTATGAGGGAAAATTGTTTAAATCTAGACTATGATTAATGATCATTGAGTCCCTCACTAATATCATCTTTTTTATATGATTGTTTTTGGTAGTTTTCAATCCCTTCCAAAGCACTAAGGCCTATGCCTGATTATTAGACAATTTACTTGAGTTCCATGCATAATTAAACTCTTTTTTTTCTTAGGGGTCATATGTTACCCCTCCCACTCATTCCACCCTTGGATTATTATTAGAATCACCATAAAAAAACAATATATACTGATTTTGCTTGGTTATCCATTTTGTCATTTCCAAGGGCTTGATCCTCAAAAGCCACTAAGACTCTCTTTTGATTACGTTTCTGCTTTGGAATATTTGAATAAGGATGATTGATCAATATTCCGATCCAAATTATTTCTTCACAAGTGAGATCAAACACATTTTTCTTGACACAAACTTTAGCAAGAAGAATCTCAATAATCATAGACCAAGCCTGAGCTGCCACTTCTATGGTTGTAATCTTGAGAGATTAAGACATATTCAGTTTCTAGTAAACCAAATTTTCTAGAAAATTACATATGGAAGAAGACTCCAAACCCACTTTAGAAGAGGCTTGTTTTAAATTCCCTTTGGCAATCTTTATGCCAAGACACAAAATCATTCCTCCAACTAGCTGGAATAGCATTGCCTATATTCAAACTTGCCAAAATTATACTCCAACCCTTCACAAAAAAAAACTGCACTTTAAAAATGAATGATTCGATGTCTCCTCACTTTGATTACAAAGATAACAATGAGAAGGGCCTTGAATACCTCACCTTTGAATATTATCAAAAGTAACGATTCAACTATGACTTCAAATCCATTTGAAAAATTTAATTTTTGGGAGAGCTTTAATTTTCCAAATAGGATTCCATATTGAATCCTTTGGATAGTCACATCTATTGTTTATCCCAAACCCTCCTATCAGCACCACTATTATCTGCAGGATTTAGAGCATTCAAAAGCATCAGAAAATCCTTATGTTCACTTTTCAGATGCTATAGTAAATTAATGTCCAACCAACCTTCCCACTACCCTTTTGCATTTTAGACTAAGATATCTTAAATAAAAGTGAGCTTTTCTACTCTCAACCAATTTTGAATCAAATCTAAACGTTGATAACCCCTAAACTCCTTTCTTCACAATATCATGTCATTCCAAATTTTAATAATTCCACCATTCCCAAGCATCCAATATATATTGTCCTTGAGAATACAATTTGAATTTTTACACAAATTCCATGTGTTAGTGAAATGAAGCTTAGAAAATTTGTTGATCCATGATGCTAGTTCTTTCAAATCTATTATATTTCTTATTTATTGCTTCTTTCCACCAGGCATTCTCTCCCATCACTACATTTCATATGATTTTAGCCCCCAAAACCTTTTAAAAATGGTTGAATCTCTCATTGCCAAACCTCCCTTGTTAATAGGATCTTACACGTATTTCCAGCTAATTAAATGATATTTTATCGATTATTTCCCCCCCTTTCCACAGGAATTTACATTGGTGTTGATCAATCTAATTAGATATACCTAATGGTGCCAGCAAAATAGAATTCTGGTAGATAGATAAAGAAGATAACAGAGATTTAATCAACACTGACCTCCTTGCCATATTCAACCATTGTGTTCCCCATTGTTCCATCTTTTTCCTAATTTTATCAATCACATATCTCCAATCTTTTGAAATAGGATTCCCTAAACAATTTGGAATCCCCAAATAAATCGAAGAATAATATTCTTGGTTTGTAATGAAATTTAAAACATAAGCAATTTTGTGGATTATTTTTTAATTGTATCTATAAACACAACATTTACGCTTGTTCATCTCCCATCCTAAATCTAAAAGATATTTATCCAATGTTGACTTAAATATGGAAGCTACAACCAGTGTAGCTCCCCCCAACGGCTGGATATCATAAGCAAACTGAAAGTGATTTATTTATTTGACCCACCAAACAATGTTAATTCCATGTAAGATCACATTCCTTCTCTCCACTTCTAACTTTATAGTTAGAGTGTTGGCCGTCATAATGTAAAGAATAGGGGATAATGGGAACCCCTACCTCTATTGAATTTTACGGAAATATGTTTCAAGCTTTGATCTTTAATTCTTTAAGTGTGGATATACTGAATACTTGAATCAATAGAACATTCAATCACATAATAAACTCAACAATAACACAAGATGTACCTTGGGGAAAACCATCAAAATAATGAGGATGAAAAACCCCAACAAATCTTCAAAGTATAATTATGATAGATATCAGAGAATGTCTTTTACAATAACAGATTGCTTTTGGCACCCGAAGTGCAAGATAAGAGAATATTGAGCAATAGAGAATGGATATTAACCGAATGAACTATGCAATGAGTTAAAAACATAAATAACTTGCAAGAATCAGTGCCATGCAATATGTAGCAAACCACTGCACAAGGAATTAGCCTCCCATGCAGAAATAGTGAATTGCCTTCTTTGGAGAATTGCATTGTGCTTCGGTTTCTTCAATACTACAATACATGATACACAATTCCTTTTATATTTGACATTAAATCTTGCTCAACTGAATTCATGATGAACTCACCTTCTAAGTGGATGTAGGGTCACTAAGTTAGTACACTAACTCAAGTGTCATTTTTAAACTTAAGTGTCATCTTTTAGGTTAACTAAATTGCCATGTTTTACTTTAACTAAAGCATTGTCATGCAAAACACTTTAGTTAACTAATCTTAACTGAAATCATGTTGATTGATTTACTGAAGTGACCACTATGAGTTCTCCTTTAATTAATTAACTAATGTATAATGTTTTTCAACTTATCATGAAACACATGGTTTTATGAGAGCTTAATACAACTCTGATTACCAAAGTGAGTGTTCATAAGCTTCTTCCCGAACAACCCAACAAGTAGCTTCCTAAGCTACATTGCTTTTCGACAGGTAGTACTAACCACAGTATCCTTTGCTTCCACGGTACTAGCTGAAATACACTTTGATTTTGTAGTATTAGCCGCAATACACTTGCTTCTATAGTACTAGTTGAAATACGCTACCTCTCCAATTGGAGTTGGCATAACAAAGTAACTTTACCTCACCACTAGAGGAAAATTTGAGTCCACAAGCAATAGTACCTCGAAAGTACCTAAGCACATGTTTAATGTCTATCTATAATCTCATACATGATCTGTCTCACATCATAACATATAAGAGGTCTATTATGTATCAAATGCATTAAAGAACCTATAATCCACCTATTCAGACGTATGTAGTTTTCCTAAACTATAAACCATGGATTTGCAATCCATCATACCAAACCTTTGCATCAAATGTGTAATCTTCTTGCAAAAAAAAAATCTCACCTTTTCTTTGTTAATCTTTAGCATTTGCTTTTTGCTTGTTGACTTATAGAGTCTTCTACGGTTTAGATAATTTATGTATGAGCTTATCATTCTCTGTGATGTTCTCTAAGTCCTGACAACTTTCAAAGTGGTTTCCTTTTTATCTTCTATCTTAAGGTACCCCACTAGCCAACTATATGGCTATCTAACCTCTCCAATAGGTTAAAATGCTACTCATCAGTATTGACTATAACTCATTCGAGTATCTAATAGTCATTGATAGTCTCGAAGACCTTGACTATTATCATATAGTCACATGAGGCCTTGACTATAGTTCTACTCATGTGGGTGTTCTCCACATGAGATATGGCATCCCATGGCTGAGTTATTTACCTTGCTAACTAGTGTCTGAGTCAGGTAGTCTTGCATGACTAATATAAGCTATGTAAATTGAGTGGCTTATTTATTGCATGGATTAATTGATCCATTTACCACTACATAGTTAATCTGAGCCATATATTACTGTATGACTTAACCGGTGTTTGAGCCATGTACCACTACATGTATTACTAGTGGGGATAACTCCCGATTAGTGTCCAACATGAATTAATAGTGGGGATTTTATTTATCTTCTACTGCCTATGGAGAAACGTCAATACTCCCTCTCAACTAGATGAGTTATTTTGTAGTACAGCAAGCTTGTCCCATAAGTACTAAACTTTACTTTGGACAGAGGCTTAGTAAGTATATCACCAATTTTCTCATCCATCAATATGTACTGTATTTACACTACTCCTTTCTACACCATGTCTCAAATATAACCTCAACAAATGCTTTGTCATACATGTCTATGTACTAACTGCAAAGCATATATTTGGCTTGGTTCTAATCAGGTACATCTAGGATCTACTCAACTCTATGTGAGATACTCCAAATATGAAGAAGAATAAACTTCATATTCATTGTTATATATGTGGCCATGGACTTACAGGCCATTGTTCTAAATCTCTTCAGGATCTCTACCGTGTATTTTCTTGACTGAGGAAAATATCGCTTCTACCACACCTCGTATCCAAATAATCATGCCAAGATTCTCAAATACTATAATATGCTTCCTTCTATATAAGCACCATGCAGATCTCCTCTTAGTAGGAGGTTCATCAACCAATTCTATTGGTTCTCAGGAATTTAGCGAATATGACAACATTGCTGGATTCTACCTCTGATCCTTTGAATGGGGAGAACCAGAATCTAGGTCCTCCAACATGGGAGTCTCAAGCTCCTCCATGTCGGTATCATGTGAAAGCTCTTTCGATAATTTGAGTGCAAACTCTTCATGGAACGTCGCATCCCTGCTGGCTTCAATGTGCCTTTTACCTTGTACATACATTATGTAGGATTTGGATGATTCACTATAACCAACGAGGTTTCCCTTCTTTTGGGATTTTTTATCGGAATGGCTCCATATTCAATACTTTCCATCCTTTTATTGCATTCCATACTTTCCATTCTTTGATTGTAGGCCATTGCATATGGTCTTTCCCTACAAGCCAAATTTATTCAAGTGATTAGCAACCTTGCATAATCCAATCATTTCAATGCAATGAAAAAATAACTCACACAATCATGCAAACATTTTAAGCAATGTTTCAGCACAACCACCATCCATATCTCGTGGTATTTTATGCAACCCCATATACTACTTACTTAATCATAACATATATTACATGAACTTTATTATTTGCCAATAAAAGAAAACTATAACATATGCTCATCATGTTATACTATAACATACTTCCTAATTCTAGGAAAACATATCTGCATATAACTGTAATGAAACATATTTAAAACTATTCAAATCTTATTTACAAGAGCAATCAAAATACAAATACTTATTTTTTATTTTTGTGTGAGCTCCCTCTTTATCTTTGCTTCCTTGCAGATATTACTCGAGTCTTTAGATCTTGATCTTATTTCTTGAAATAAACTCACTACATCTTAATCTTGCAAATTTGGACACATGCAAGAGGTAGTGAATCTCTGCATGGGTGAATGAAGCCTCATGCAAGATACAACGAATCAGTGCATGCTCTCCATCTCAAACTCATCAATCCTCTCTTCATCCTTGCCAAGAATGTCTCCCATGAGGATGGGAGACCATCAATAGCAGTTTGAAGGAGATTTTCTTCATCCACCACTACTCCAATGCTAGCAAGTTGATCTCCTACATGAGAGACGCTAGTGAATAAAGATGAAACTGTCTCGTCCTTCTACATCTTGAGGTTTCATAGCTTGTTCTTCAATACCCCCTTTCGACTCAAGGCCTTATTCTCATATAGATTTGTCAATGTATCAAAACATTCCTTTGTGATCTTCAAAGTAGTAATCATGGACATCAAGTTATCCTTCACTGAATCATAAATGATCTGTTTGGATTTAGTTTGGTTCTTATTGAAGTTGATGTACCCTACATTAGATGTAGGCTCCTCTACCACAATGGATACATAGCTATCCAAGTCAAGCTCCTCCAAGATGTTCATAACCTTGGCATTCCAAGTGTTATAATTTGAAGGGACCTCAAGTCGGTCTTCTGGTCGTACTGAGATCGATGCCATTGTCTTCAAGGATTGTTCTTAACTCCTTAAGATCTACATAGGCTCAAGTTTTCTTGACAATACTTAGCTCTTTCATGCCTCGAACTTTGATTCCATGTTGAATTTTTTGAAAATATGTTAATATTTTATATTTAATTCCATGTTGAATTTTTTGAAAATATGTTAATATTTTATATTTAATTCTTTAAGTGTGGAGAAACTGAAGACTTAAATCAATAGAATATTCAATCTCATAAAACATTAAACCATAACATCGGATGTAGCCTGGGGGAAAACCTCAAAACAATGAGAATGAAAAACCCAACAAATATTCAGGGTATAATTATGATAGATAGCAGAGAATGTCTTTTACAATAGCGGATTGCTTTCAACACCCCAAATGCAATATAAGATAATACTGAGCAATAGAGAATATAGATCAGTTGAATGAACTATTCAATGAGTTCAATACATAAATAACTTGCAAGAATTAGTGTCATGCAAGATGTAGAAAATCATTGCATGGGGAATTAGCCTCCCATGGAGAATAACCAATTGCCTTATTTGGAGAATGGTGATTGCTTCAGTTTCTTCAATCCTTCTAACTGGATGCATGATCACTTAGTTAGTATGCTAACTTAAGTATCGTCATGCAATTGCCTTAACTCAAGTGTCATCTTTTAACTTAATTGTCATCTTTTAGTTTAACTAAAGTGTCGTCTTTTAGTTTAACTAAAGTGTCATATTTTAGTTTAACTAAAGTGTCATCTTTTAGTTTAACTAAAGCGTCATCATGCAAAACACTTTAGTTTACTAGTTCTTTTTTATCGACATTTTAGTTAACTAATATTAACTAAAATCATGTTAATTGATTGATTGAGGTAACCATTGTGAGTTCTCCTTTAATTAATTAATGCGTACATTGTTACTTTAATTGAATCTTTAAACGAGGCATGCATTGTTTACTGAAGCTTTAAAAATTTGAGTTCACTTTAGTCAACTGAAGTCTTCACATAAGCAATTCGAATTTTCTTGTTCTCTATGCATTACCTCTTATCTTTATTGCATGGTCAATATCTATTAACTTTATTTTATCTAACATATCAGATTATACTAATAAGACTTGTCAGATGTTGTGATCATATTATATTACTCTCAGACAAAATGATCCTACGCTAAAGTAATTAACTCTAGAGTTGGTCAATCTCTAAAGGAGAATTAACAACAATTGGTGACCATGGTTAGTAATATATCACCCAACATTAATGCTTCAACATGCAAAGCATTTTACCTCTATAAATGTAGGTCCACCCCATGATTACCTACTATAACTAGAAGTCCACATGATAATCTAACTTGACACACAAGTCCCGAGCCTTATCCAACTAGATTTTACAACATCATCACTTTGATATATCAAAGTATTCACCTCGACATGAGGAATAACCTTTTACACTGAAGGATTAGTCATTCTTGAGTCCAACCCAATAGTTATACTCCAAGTTCCCGAGTCCAACTCGGGATCCCTACCTCAACACATGAGGCCCAATGCTAGATGCACATAATATTGGCTTGGAGAATGAGTCGTGATGTTGTACTTTCAACACTCCCTCTTAGTGACGTAGGCATTCTCTGCCATACCAAGCTTGTCTCAGAAGTACCTAAACTTCGTCTTGGGAAAAGGCTTTGTTTACACATTTGTAATCTACTCTTTAGTAGCAATGTATTGAATTCTTATCTCTCTGGACCGTGTCTTTTATGAAGTGATACTTCATCTCAATGTGTTTCAACTTATCATGAAACATAGGGTTTTTTGACAGTTTAATACAAATCTGATTATCATAGTGAATGTCCATAAGCTTCTCCTGAACAACCCAACAAGTAGCTTCCTAAGCTACACTGCTTTTTGGCAGGTAGTACTAATCGCAATATACTTTTATTCTATATTACTAGCTAAAATACACTTTTCTTCTATAGTACTAGTCACAATGCACTTGCTTCTATAGTACTAGCTGAAATACACTACCCCTCTAATTGGAGTTGGCATAACAAAGTAACTTTACCTCACCACTGGATGCAAATTTGAGTCCATAAGCAATAGTAGCTCGAAGGTACCTAAGCATATACGTAATGCCAATGTCTAATCTCATACATGATATGACTCATAGCATAAGATACAACAAGTCTATTATGTATCGAATACATTAAAGAACCTATAAGCTACCTATTCATGCATATGTATTTTCCCTAAACTAGAAACCATGGATTTGCATTCCATCATACCAAACCTTTGCATCAAATGAGTAATTTTATTGCAAAAAAAAATCTCACCTTTCCTTTGTCAATCTTCAGCATTTTTTTTTTGCTTGTTGACTTCTAGAGTCTTCTACAGTCTAGAGAAGTTCTCTGTGAGTTGTCATTCTCTGTGATGTTCTCCAAGGCCTAATCACTTTCAAAGTGGTTTAATTTTTCTTTTATATCTTAAGGTGCCCCACTAGCCAACTATATGGCTATATTACCTCTCCAAGAGGTTTGACTAGTCCCCAATAGTCCTGACTATAACTCACTCGAGTATTTGATAGTCATTGATAGTCTCGAAGACCTTAACTATTATCTGATAGTCATCTGAGGTTTTGACTATAGCTCTGCTTATGTGGGTGCACTCCACATGAGATACAACAACCCCTAGTTGAGTCATGTACCTTGACTAACCGACATCTGAGTCAAGTCTTCCTGCATCGCTAATATGAGATATGTACAACTAAGTGGCTTATATGTTTCATGGATTAATTCAGCCATGTATCACTACTTAGCTAATCTAAGTCATATATTATTGTATGACTTAATCAGTGTCTTATCCATGTACCACTACATGGATTACCAATGGGGAGAACTCCCGAGTCATATTCCACATGGATGACTAGTGGGGATTTTATCTATCTACTACTTCCTATGGAGAAACATCAATACTCCCTCTCAACTATAGGAGTTATCTTGTACTGCACCAAGCTTGTCCCAAAAGTACTAAACTTTACTTTGGCAAAGGCTTAGTAAGTATATTGGAAATTTTTTCATATGTGGATATTTATTGGAGTTATACTGCCCCCTTCTACACCTTGTCTTGAATATAACCTATCAGAGGAATATTTGAGTCCATATCCAATCGTACCATGTATGTATCTCAACACATGTTTTGTTGTACATGTCTACGTACTAATTGTAAAGCATATATCTGGCATGGTGCTAACTGGGTACATCTAGGATCTACTCAATTATAATTGAGATACTCCAAATATGAAGAAGAATCAATTGTGGATTCATCATTATATGTGTGGCCATGGACTAATAGTCCATTGTCTCAAATCTCTTTATGATATCTATTGTGTATTTTCCTTAACTGAGGAAAATCTCATATGGTTTCTACCACACCTCTAATCCCAAAAATCGTGCTAAGATTCTTTAATATTGTAATTTGTTTCCTTCTGTATATGAGCACCATGCATATCTCCTCTTAGTAGGAGGTTCATCAACCAGTTCTATTGGTTCTTTAGAAATTTAGCGAATTTCAGAACACTTATGGATTCTCCCTCTGAATCTTTGAATGGGGAGATCCTGAATCTAGGTCCTCTAACATCAAAGTCTCAATATCCTCCATGTTTGTATCATACAAAATCTCTTTTTGATCGTTTGAATGCATCCTCTTCATGGAATGTCACATCCCTACTGACCTGAATTTTACTTTTACCCGGTACATATTATTTGTAGGCTTTGGATGACTCACTATAACCAACAAGGTTTCCCTTATTTCTAGATGTCTCCATATTTTTCCTCTTCTCTTTCCAGATCTTCCATAGGAATGACTCCATATTCAATACTTTCCATTCTCCGCTTGTAGGTCATAACATATGGTATTTCCCTACAAGCCAAATTTAGGCAAGTTATTAGCAACCTTGCATAATCCAATCATTTCAATGCAATGAAAAAATAGCTCACACAGTCATGCAAACATTGTAACCAATGTTTCAGCACAACCTTCATCCATATCTCCTGGAATGTTATGTAACCCCATATGTTACTTACTTAAAATCATAACATATACTACATGAGCTTTATTATTTGCTAATAAAACAAAACTATAACATATGCTCATCATGTTATACTATAACATACTTCTTAATTTTAGGGAAAAAAATGTGCATATAACTATAATGAAACATATTTAAAACCATTTAGATCCAATTTACAAGAGAAATCAAAATACAAATACTTACCTTTTATTTTTGTGTGGGATCCCTTCTGATCTCTACTTCCTTGTGGATATTACTGGAGTCTTTATATCTTGATCTTCTTTCTTGATGGAAACCCATTGCATCTTAATCTTACAAATTTTGTCACATGCAAGAGGTAGCAAATTTTTGCATGGTTTAAGGAGGCCTCATGCAGAATATAGAAAATCACTACATGCTCTGTATCTCAAACTCATCAATCATCTCTTCATCCTTGTCGTAAGAGCAATGTTTTCTTCTTTAGTCCACGCAATCTTGCTATAGATTCGCCCTTCCTCTTGGAGGCATTCATGCCACAACCTTTTGAATTTAGGTTGCTCCTCTCAGTTTTTTACCACAGACAAGAATGTCTCCCATGAGGATGGGAGACCATTAATAGTGGTTGGAAGGAGGTCATCTTCATCCACCACTACTCCAATGCTAGCAATTTGATCTCTTACTCGATATATATTAGTGAAGAAATATGCCACTATGTCATCCTTCTACATCTTGAGGTTTTGTAGCTTGTTCTTCAAAGCCCTTGTTGGAGGAGCAAGTCGGTAAGCCGACTTGAACGATAGTCGACTTAGTCGGTTAGCTGACTAGTTAGAGATTAGGTCAGCCACCTAAGGTCGTGTCGGTTGAGTGAACCGACAGGTAGTTTTTTGTAACTGTTTGTAATTCATATATATTAGGCTGTTGAGCCAGATGAAAACTTGGTTCAGTTCTCTGTATTGTATGGACCCTCTCATGTTAATATAATATGTTATTCTATCTACTTGTTCTTATCTCTTGTCTCTGTGATGTATGTATGTTTTAGTATGT
Organism: Pseudotsuga menziesii; assembly: GCA_001517045.1. Classification (NCBI taxonomy): domain Eukaryota; kingdom Viridiplantae; phylum Streptophyta; class Pinopsida; order Pinales; family Pinaceae; genus Pseudotsuga; species Pseudotsuga menziesii. Next base: position 445,642 of record LPNX010950537.1, on the reverse strand, counting down.
ATTATTGGTAACCTTATGTGATCTGTGAGATTACAACATTGGTTCCATTGGTGGTAGTACATGTTTGAGATGTATGCAAGCAGATGATATCAGAACAGGAGATTAAGGACTGGTGGGAGCGTAAAGTAGCAAATTATTTGCAGAATTACACACGGAGAAACAAATTGACGACCGCACAAGCAAAGGAAAGATTCTTTACGGAGACACATGAGAAGTTTGTAGAATCAGTGCCTCAGCTGCTGAAGAAACTCTTAGATGAAAAATCCAGAAGGAACTAAAGATCAATAGTTACTAGAAAAACTAATTCGAGGGGGAAGAACAAACTTGTCGGAGTGGTTCAAAAAGATCGCCGATGAATTCTGCGAGGAGCAAGCAGTAGAAGAAAGGACTTTGGTGGAAACCATCAAAAAGAAATTCTACACAGACCTCACCGAGAAATTTTTGTGTTCCTTACCAACCTTGTTGTTTAAGTTCCTGATCAAGAAAGGAGTGGGTCACATTATCGAACCTCGTCCATCACTTCATGGACTGTCGTTAAACCCTAACTGGGTGGAAAAACAAAAAAGGTGGGAAAAATTCATTGCTGAAAGGGAGTGGGAATACTTCCTAAGCAAGTAGACAGAACTATATGAGATTTTTAAAGCGTCGGGTAGGCTATGGGGGGGTAGCTGGTCATATGTTGGGATAAAGTGGAGTGGATTCTAGTCGACTAAGGAAGATACCAATCACCAGTAATGAGAAGTCAACCTAAAAAGGAAATTGAGTGGACAGTGTCACACAAGGGTACAATGGATTTCCAGAAAATAGAGAGGGAGAAGAGGCTACAAAGAAGGCAAGAAAGAAGAGAAAGAGCCTTAGCGCTGTAGAGAGGAATGAGTACTAGGGTGACCAACCAGGAAAGAGATCCATCGGAGTCGGGTCATGACCGACAAAAAGAAGGCGTGGAAGAAGAGGCATCCCTTGTGGAAGAAGAATTATGGATAGAGAAGCGAGAAGCTCTCTAATTAGAATTTCCCCAGAAGTTAAAACCTCTATCTCCAACGAATCCAAGTACCCGGATATGAGCCATTGTCGAAGAGGACCTCAGACTAGGAGCTGGTGATTTTGGTATATGGAGTCAACTAAACGAAGAGACATACACTGGTAGACATCTAATTATCCGTCGACCAGAAGAAGGAAATTGGGTTACACTTCAAGAGGTACCCTCCAACCGAAGGATCCACTTACTTTATCCGACACATGAAGGAGCACCCCCCCTGACAAATACAACTTTGGAGAACAAAAAAAATTTAGAACTGCGGACGAACAATTGCATTTGGACATCGACAGAAGAAGTCGACAATAACCGAATGTTGGTCGAAGAAGAAACGACAACTAAAACAACCGAAGGAAACGAGAGTTTTGTCAACGATAGTTCCGCAGACATGAATAAGCAAATAACCCCACTTCCCCCACCACCACCTCCACCATCGCCACCTCCTGAAGAAGACAGTGACAGTGACTTCGACATGGGTCACGGGTCAGCACACATCCCTCTATATGAGGGTGATGAGGACCCCAGACGACATTGGTTTGTCTGTGAGTCGACTTGGGAGGCTAACGAAGTTACAGATGAAGACAGGCAGATGGCGCAGTTTGCTAGTGTCTTGAGGAAAAGGGCATTAACTTGGTACATGACCTTTTCTGAAAGAACCCCCCTAGAAACCAAAGCCAAAGTCAAAGCGCAATTTCTATCATTTTTTAAAACTCCAGATGCAAAACATCTGGCAGCAAAGACGCTAATGACAACATCGCAGAAGCCAAGAGAAACTGTCCACGATTATGATAAATGATGGAAAGACCTTCTTAGCCAATTGGACTATGTTATTGACGAACAATTATTAATCCAGTGGTTTCTTGCAGTTTTATCACAGAAAATTTGTCGACACATAAGTCTGGAGACATTCAAGACTTACGAAGACGCACTTACAAAATCTCTCTAAGTAGAAATGGATGAGGGCATACTAGCATAATCCACCGATCACAGACTATAAGAACAACTTGAGATCGTACAAAAGTCATTAAAAGAATTAAACCTCAAAAGTCAGGATATATGGTGCACGAAGTGCTCGATGGTTGGACATTCAAAAGACAATTGTCGATAGGAAATCAACCGACAGGACATCCGATTTGTGCAGACAACATGTTTTTGCGACATTTTCCAAGAGCATGGAGACCATTCGACAAAAGATTGTCCATTTGATATGAAGAATGGAAAAGCATCATGGTGTGCAATTTGTGAAACTAAAAATCATAACACTACTAACCACCATTTGAATCTCAAGAATCGACAGAATTATCATGCAGTCTATCAGACCAATGCAGTTGCACAGAATAATGAGCAAAACAACGCACCAAACGATCAGAAAAATAAAAGATATGAAGGTAGAAGATACGAGCGCCGGTATGACAATCGACATGAAAGCTATGGAGGTCAAGGTCGATTCTCTAAGAATTGAGACAACAGACCACGTCGGCCCATCCAATGTTTCACATGTTATAAGGAGGGACACCGACATGCAGACTGTCCATACAAGGACAGGACTAACCTAAAATTCTGTACTAATTGTGGTGTAGGGGATCACTCATTAGAGGATTACCCTATTATGCTTGAAAAGATAAATAAAAAGAAGAATGTTAATGTCTTGTTGTGTGTGCAAAAATATGATATTATCAATACAAAGAATTTACATATTGTAACCCGATAAGGGACAAAAACAGGAAGCGATAACCCACGAATCAGCAAAATAAAAGAAAAAAATGTCTACCCTGATCCGGTTAAAGAAAAACAAATACATAAAGATACAACAAATATATTTAGAGAATTTGCCCGATAGGAAGAAGCAAATGACAATCAACATAACACAGTAAAACAGCTAGTACAGAAAGATAACTCAGTATCTCAATTCATTGACTTATTATATGAAATAAAACACAGCAACACTAAAAAACAAACAAAGAATATCTGCAGTCTAAATCTAAAAGATAAAAGTGATGCCGACCCACTTGTCGACCTGGAAATTCAAGGATACCATGTCCGATAAGTTGTACTCAATTTCATATCATAGGTAAATATTATGACTCAAGACACATGGGAAAAATTAGGCAGACCTCAATTATATGAATCAGGCATATACCTGAAACTTGCAGACCAAGGCCTAATTTAACCTATTGGAGTCTGGAAAATTGTCAACACAACGATAAAAGGTGTATCGACTAAAGTTGACTTCGAAATGATTAACCCTAAGGAAGGATCTAGTTCCTTCCCAGCATTAGTAGGACAAACTTGGGGGAGAAAAATGAAAGCCTCGATATCCTTGGACAAAGAAAGAATCAAATTAAAAGGGAATGGACAAAAAGTCATAGTACCTATTCATCCATCCCAAGGAGAACCTTGGGCATAACCAATTGATGAAGAAGTTGACATCCGACAACTATATCAGATACAGAATAATGAAGATTACATAGAACCTAATACATATGGTGAACTTTACTTAGGAAACCAAGACTCAGTAGGATACAATTCAGATGCAGAACTATATGATTGGGAGGTTGAAAACTATGAAACAAAAGCAAGAGGATGCTAGACTATGCAAAAAGTACAGAAGAAACCAGTCAAACAATGCTTTGTGGTGTCCAGCATCCCAAAAATATTTGAAAAGAAAATTAGGGAATATCCTACATTACAACCAACAAATATAAATACCACAAAAGTCCCAAGGTATAAAGAAAGAGAATCACCAGTTATGCATGTAGATCAAGTATCTAGGAACATCGGTGAACATGGCCGACTTCAAAGCCTAGTGGAGACTTTTAGATGCCAAGCTGCTAGATGGTGGGATACACATCAATCAAGACTGCAGACATAGACAACATCTTAAACTTTCTTCATAGAAATATTTGGAGGGAAAAAACTAACTAATAAAGCCCAAATATCTATATTCATTCAAGGACATAATCCATAAGACCATATAAGGACGTGTGAAAAAGAATGGAAATGACTTGGGTACAAAGATGGACATGCATGGCCACACCTGTTCCCATCAACCCTCTCCGGCTTACCAAACAAATGGTACAAGATGGAAGAATCCCGAGGTGAAACATTCCTCTAGCATGAACTCAGAGAAAATTTTATCAAAGATTTCAACTTTATACCACAAGATGAGAATTTGGTCGAAACAGCAAAACAGATTAAAGAATTTATACAGCCGACAGAACGGAAAAAACAAAAAAACAAAAACAAAAAAAACAAAAAAAAAAATCTTAAAAGATAATCGACAGACAATGGACTGTAACAATATACAAACTGGGACAATACCATAATCGACAAGACTACAGTTAGAAAATGAAAATACATAAGGGAAAAGCTTTAGATGGAAATCAAACCATGTCGAAACGACCAAACCTATTCGCACAGTACTCAAAGTTGAAACAACCGACAAGGAGGATAATGAGGGAATGACTGTAGCAGACTTCCCCGCCACATTCTCACAGTTTAAGGAAGGAAGTCGACCAATCAATGAAGCTAAAGCACTGGAATGGCTAGATGCAAAAATTAAAACTAGAGAAGTCGACATATCAAATGATGATCTACCAAAAATAGCAACAATTGGAGACTACTGGTCAGAAGCACAAACAACAGAGATCACAAACCTACTGAAAGAATTTCAGGATGTATTTGCTAGAGATTATAAGGATCTTGAAGGTCTAGTACATGAAATGGGCGAAATGAAGATCGACATAAAACCTGATGTTCGACCTGTGAAGAAAAGACCATATAAACTAGCTCATAAATACAAAGAGATAGTCAAGAAGGAGATTGATAACATGCTTGCAGCATGCATTATCTACCCTGTTGACCAATCAGAATGGGCAAGTCCAATGGTTGTTCAACCTAAGAAACATGATCCGACCAAACTAAGAATTTGTGTCGACTTCAGGGAGCTAAATAAAGTGACACTAACATACCCATTTCCAACTCCTTATGCAGATGAAATATTAAATCAGGTTGCAGGACATGAATGCTACTCATTTACAGATGGATTCTCAGGCTATAACCAAGTGCCAATAGCTAAAGAAGATCAGAAAAAGACAACATTTGTATGTGAATTTGGCTCATTTGCTTACAGGGTTATGCCTTTTTTACTTAAAAATGCACCTGCAGTCTTTTCAAGGATTGTGGTCAAAACATTCCAAGAATATATTTACAAAACCATGGCAGTATACTTTGATGATTGGACAATATACTCCGTGTTAAAAGACCATCGCAAATGGCTAAGGCTTATGTTGGAAAGATGTCAACAAATCCAGTTAGCTTTGAACGTCATGAAGTGCATATTTGTGACCCCCATAGGGATATTGTTAGGACACATTGTCTGTAAAGAAGGCATTAAGGTCGACTTCGCAAAAATAAAAATTATCCTCGACTTAAAACCACCAATGAACTCAAAACAAGTCAGGGTGTTACTAGGTCATACAGGATATTACAGAAACTTCATAAGATATTATTTAGACATGACCTATGCACTAGAAGAACTATTAAGGGAAGATAAAGAGTTCGACTGGATAGAAGAGTGTCATATATCATTTGAAAAACTAAAAAGAAAGCTAGTCAAAGCACCTATCTTAAGGTTTCCAAACTGGTCGACTAAATTCCATGTCCACATCGACACATCAAGCCTAGAAATAGGAGCAATCCTAACTGAGCTAGGAGATGATGGAATCAATTATCCTATAGTTTACAGTAGCAGAAAACTAAACAAAGCTGAACGAAACTATTCGACGACAGAAAGAGAAGCATTAGGAATGGTCTTTGCACTACAAAAATATCGACACTACCTACTAGCTAACCCATTTGTCTTCTATACCGGCCACCAAGCACTAAAATACCTTGTCAATAAGCCATTAGACCATGGAAGAATATGTCGATGGCTACTTCTATTCCAAGAATTTGAATTCGAAATCGTGGTCAAACCAGGTAAGTTAAATGTCGCTCCCGACCACTTATCCTGAATCGACACAGGGGAGGAACTGACAGGAGTCGAAGATGACTCACCGAATGCACATCTATTTCAAATAGAATCACTCCCGGCAGAGTTAAAGGAAATAGCTCAATTTTTAGAAGATGGACATGCACCAGAAGGTATGAGTACAAAGAAGAAACAAATTTTAGCCATGAAAGCTGCACCATATAGCATCATAAATGGATTCTTAGACAAAATGGGCTTGGACGACATCCTTAGGAGGTGTGTACTGGAACACGAAAGAAATAATATCATGCATGAAGCACATTACGGACTTGCTGGAGGACACTTCCAAGCAGACACGACTGCAAAGAAAATCCAACAATCAAGGTTGTGGTGGCCGACACTTCACAAAGATTGCAAAAATTTTGTAAGCCAATGTGACCGATGTCATCGACTGGGTCGAACCCTACCTAGCACAGAAATGCCTTTGATATCAATAAACCCCCAAGTTTGACATTTGAAATTTCAGCTATCGACTTCATAGGACCATTTCCCATACCAGCAAAAAGAACAGGTGCAAGTTACATAATAACTGCAGTTGAGTATGTAACCAAATGGGCAGAGGCAGAACCAATTGACACATGTTCGAGTGAAATAGCCGCAAAATTTATCTATGAAAATATTATCACCCGATTTGGATGTCCACTAACCCTAATCAACGACCAGGGAACACACTTTATCAATAGAACTATCAAAGCCCTAACAGACCAGTTCCAAATCGACCATCGTCAAACTACAACATACCATCCTCAGTCGAATGGAGTAATTGAAGCATTTAAGAAAACACTAAAAAAAGGATTAACAAAAATATGTAATGCAGACAAAGATGAATGGGATGAAAAGATACCTACAGTACTATGGGAATACAGAACAGCATACAAACGTTCAACCGACCAAACACCCTTTCGACTAGTGTATGGACAAGAAGCAATAGTCCCATTACATTTTCGACAACAGACACCTATTATCGCAAAGATTTTACATGTCGATGTCGAACAAGGAAGAAAGGACCAACTATTGCAACTAAGTAAACTCGAAGAACACCGACTAATGGAGATACAACATCAAGAAATCGAGAAACAGCAACAAAAGGCATGGCACGATAGAAACATCAGATACAAAAACTTGTCAGTAGGAGACCTTGCTTTACTATACAATAGTTGAGTAAAAGGCAAACCTAAAAAGCTACATACATAATGGATGGGACCTTATGTTGTCGAAGAAATACATGCCAACGGATCAGTCTGACTAAGGACCTTACAAGGCATAGTATTTCAAAAGCTCGTTAATGGGGCCCGACTAAAACGCTACAGAAACTAAACAAATCTATAAATAAATAAAAAAACACATATAACGACCATAACGGTTAAACAAAAGCTATAAAAATCTAAAAATCCAAAAAGAAAAATAGTACCGATACATGCACAAAACTATGACAGGGAACGATCATTTTCACAATCGACATCATGCCCATCGACACGATACCATCGACCACTTTCATAACTGACATCGACCGACGACCTCGATAGTCCCATCACGCATTCATGACTTCGAGTGCCAAAACCAAATCACCAGTAACGCACACTCAAGTGTTCTTGCTGGACCATCACATCTGCCATTAATACACTCCTCGACAAAAACATCCAATGCTTCAACTATAAATACTCAACCGCCAAAGGATCATTCACCGCAATTCAAACAGAGAGAGAAACAAAGCAACCAGACGACTAAAAGCCAAGAACACCAAAGTAAAATCAACCAGCAGACCGACAAGATGGCACCAAAATAGACCAAAGCCTATGTCAAGACCAAGGAACTACAGATCGCGGAGACACCATTAGTGAGGAGACTAAAGAACATCAAGAACGCTAAGATGCAAGAGGGCTCATGGACAAAAATATGGACCGAGATAAAAGAGTGGGCTTACATCGACAAGAAGCACACCCCCGCTGCAGAGAAGATACAACATAGTACCATTGTAAATTATGTCAACGCACTGCTCTTGGCCAGTTTTCCAGGCACAAAATAAACAACAGTAAAATTTATCATAAGCCGGTACCACAACGGTCGATTTTACTTCGACCGACCGGTCAACATCTCTGGGGAAGTCATTTACAAATTAACAGGGCTATCAAACAAAGGAGACCGAGTACCTGTCGGTATCAAAGAAGGATTGGTCGAAGAACTAACAGGGTCGGCATCGGGCAAAAACTTGAAAGGGTTAATGATTAGTCACATAACACATCGAACGCCACAGATTGTGTCCAAAATCATAGCTATTACACTCACAATGGTATGTTGTGGAAGCGACCTCAGACTGGATATGTTAGAGGTAGTAGACACCATTACAACCAATGGAAAGGTATAGAGATGGGCTGAGTATGTCACCGACATGATCAAAAGCATATGTGAGAAATGCCAAGAGACGGGAGGAATTATCAGGCACCCGTCCCTAATCTTATGGATAGTAATGTTCTCTATTTGCCCTGAAGGAGACAAAAATTTTCAAGAACCAACAAGATTTCATATGTGGAGATTCAAACCATTCTCCCAGAATGAAACAATGAAGGAACTTGCCAAGGGAAAGGTGCTGTTGGAAAACTGGCTCCAGCATCTCAAAGTCTGCACGACCAGATGGAGGGTTCCTCAAAACATCCGACGAAGTCTGCCCAAAAAGGCCCACATCTAGCTAGATCTTGACCATACCGTGGTGTGGTACATGCAGGGCGCCAAAAAAAATGCAAAGAGCCTTGACTACTATCCGACAGTCGAAGAAATCTTTCAGGAGCTATCTCGACAGGCTGAAACAAAAGTGCCCATACTAGCAAGAGAAAAGGAAATAGACTTCTCGATAGAAGAGCCGTTGACAGACCAGGAGAAGGAGGATGATTATGAGCTTAACTTATACATCAGTACCTTTGTATCGGAGGAGACACCAGTCGAAGGCACTGGCCGAATACAAATCATAATCAAGCCTCCGACAGCACAAAGGGAAGAGATACATGCAGAACAACAGGTAACCAATCCGGCTGAAGAAAGTCTCATCCCGACCCAATACCCAAGGGGAGAAATAGAAACTGAAAATCCAGAGTATGCTCTCACCAAGGACAATATAACCAGATTGTCGAAGGAGATAGCAGCCTCGAGAAAAAGAAAGAAAACACAGGAACAAGAGCAAGGGAAAGGTAAGCTCACGCTTATCATTGTAGATTCTTCAGAGGATGAGGAGGAACTAACAACTACGGCCCTCGACATAATAGAGGATGTCGCAGTAAACAAAGTGCCGTTGGAGACCCAATTTCAAAATTTTGTCGAGGCAAGGGCACAACAAGGTCGACCAAAGAAGGCGAAGAGCACAAACACTTCGACGGCCGAAAATGTTGTGGATCTTGTGTCTACACCCCCACCTCTGTCTCCGACAAAAATAACAGAGGAGATAATACCTCAACAGCTTTCGGTAAGCCCACTGGACTTATGTAAGAATGCTATGTCGAAGGATGTGAAGGAAAAACACGACCGTGATAGAGACCTCCAGGCATACATTGAAAAACTGCCTGAAATATTCACCATGGTACAAAAACTCTCTACCAAAGCCCCTTTGTTTGAATTTGGTGGATCCAAACAACCTGGCCAAGTACTCCAAAGGCTAAATACTTTTGGAACTGTGACTTCAACCTTTGAGAGAAACCCCGGTAAAGAATTTGAAGTTGTCGCACGTCGGATCACGTCTATCACTCCGACCAACCCTGAACCGATCGGAGATGAGGAAGGAGAAAACATGGAGGACATAAGTCGAGAAATCGACCAAATTTTCTCTGACCTGGATTCACCCCCTCAAATCGACAATCCACCACTCGACCACACTTCCACCAACCCAATCACACCCAACCATTCACTAACCCCATCACCACCACCTCCCGACTCATAACCCTTAATTCAACCAGCTGCACCAGAACCACCTCCACCGCAACCATTAGCGACAATCGCATCCACTTCTGGACCCTCTGCATCCAACCAACCAAAGGCACAACCAGATGCAGCATTCATCCCACCACCCCAACCAAAAATACCATCCACCACTGCTGCCCCATAAACAGAAAATCCAGACCTGACTCTTGCAGGTACACAGGTGTTGAAACAAGCAGAAACACAGAAGCACAAGAAGAAGGAGAAAAAGAAGAAGGACCATCATGAACAGACACAATGGTCCACATCATTCAACATGGGTCGACCACTATGGTCAATGCAACCAAGTTGAAAGATGCAGAGCTAAGACAACTCCTAGAAACACTGGCAATTGAAGCAAAGACAAGGAGCCAGCAGAGACGTAAGGAGCTCGACAACAATGAAAACGAACAAGTCGAGTTTCTCAACAAATGCAGAAGCCTTGTTCAAACGGTGATACCAGAACCAGCAGAGGTTGACACCGACAAACCACTAGAAAAATATTATCAGTTGTTTGAGAGCGTGGTGTCGACACTGCAGGCACAAATTCAAGACACAAAAGAGGAGCAGAAAGAAGAAACCGTCCGACTATTGATGAAGTAGCACACAGCCTTTGCAGAAGCATACAAGGTATTACAATATCACATGGAGGAGTCTGTCATTACAGAAGAAGTACTGCAAGACTGGCCTGCTTACTATGGGAAAGTCTATTAGCGAACCAGGAAGACCCGACAAGAGATACAAGCACTAGAGAAGAGGAAAAGCACTGACGAAGCACTCAGACGCACAATTGAAGATCAAATAGTGCTTGAAACAACTAAACTACAGAAGCTCGAGCGAGAAGCACATCAATGGGTGCAACAAGCCATTCCAAACCTAGAAAAAATAGACATCATCTACCCGCAGATGAAAAGACTACTGGAGACAGCGAAGGAAAAGGACCAGCTTATGGGTCCTGACATGGAAAAAATAGCGGAAGTTTCCATACCAGAGAAAATGTCGATCTTATCCAGTCTGACTACACTAACCATCGACATACAGAAAATTTTACAGATTTGGACGGATTTCCAACATCAACTAGCAGTGACAGCTGAAGCAATTGTCGAAGTCTGTGTACAGAAAATACCAACCATCAGACTTCACAGCCCATGAAGACCAAGCACAAAGAATGACTACTTAGACGGACAAAGAAATTTTGGGTACCTCCCTATTTCTTCGAGACGAAGAAACGTTTTGTTCGTGGGGGAGATGTTGGAGGAGCAAGTCGGTAAGCCAACTTGAACGATAGCCGACTTAGTCGGTCAGCCGACTAGTTAGAGATTAGGTCGGCCACCTAAGGTCGTGTCGGTTGAGTGAACTGACCAGTAGTTATTTGTAACTATTTGTAATTCATATATATTAGGCTGTTGAGCCAGATGAGAACTCGGTTCATTTCTTTTTATTGTATGGACCCTCTCATGTTAATATAATATGTTATTCTATCTACTTGTTCTTATCTCTTGTCTCTATGATGTATGTATGTTTTAGTATGTATTATTGGTAACCTTATGTGATCTATGAGGTTACAACAGCCCTCTTTTGACTCGGGGCCTTCTTCTCATATAGATTTGTCAATGTATCAATACATTCCTTTGCGGTCCTCAAAGGAGTAATCATGGACATCAAATTGTCCTTCATCGAATCATAGATGGTCCGTTTGGATTTAGTTTGGTTATTCTGAAAGTTGATGCCCCCTACATTAGAGGCAAGCTCCTCTACTATAGTGGATACATAGCTATCCAAGTCCTGTTCCTCCAGGATGTTTAGAACCCTGGCCTTCTAAGTGTTGAAATTTGAAGTGCCCTCAAGTTGGTCTTTCGGCCGTACTTAGATCGATGCCATTTTATTAAATCACTGTGCTCAACTCCTCGGGATCTATGTAAGCTCAAGTTTGCTTGACAATACTTATCTCTTTCACGTCCTGAGCTCCAATTCCACGTTGAATTTTGTGCAAATATGTTGAGCTTTGATGTTTAAATCTTTAAGTGCAGAGATACTGAATACTTGAATCAATAAACATTCAATCACATAAAACATTCAACCATAACACATGATGTACCTTGTGGAAAACCCTCAAAACAATGAGGATGAGAATGTATTTTAAAATAAATAGCAAAGAATGTATTTCAAAATAACAGATTCCTTTCGGCACCCCTGGTGCAAGATAAGAGAATAATGAGCAATAGAGAATAGATATCAACCCGATGAACTATTTAATGAGTTCAATACATAAATAAATTGCAAGAATCATTGCCATGCAAGATGTAGTGAATCACTACATGGGAAATTAGCCTCCCATGCAAAAATAGTGAATTGCCTTCTTTGGAGAATTGAGTTATGCTTCGATTTCTTCAATCCTGCAATACATGGTACACAATGTGTTTTATCTTTGACATTAAATCATGCTCAACTGAATTCATGATGAACTCACCTTGTAACTAGATGTAGGATCACTTAGTTAGTATCTTAACTCAAGTGTCATCATGTAATTGCATTAACTCAAGTGTCATCATGTAATTGCATTAACTCAAGTGCCATAACTTAAGTGTCATATTTTAAATTAAGCTCTTTTAGTTTAATTAAAGTGGTGTATTTTAGTTTAACTAAAGCGTTCATGCAAAACACTTTAGTTAACTAGTTCCTTTTATTAATGCTTTAGTTAACTAATCTTAACTGAAATCACGCTGATTGATTTACTGAAGATACTGCTATGAGATCTCCTTTAATTAACCAATGCATACATTGTTGATTTAACCTAACCTTAACAATATTTAACTGAGGCATGCATTGTTACTTTAACTGAAGCTTTAATTAAGGCATGCATTGTTTATTGAAGCTTTAACAAATTGAGTTTACTTTAGTCAATTAAAGTATTGACATGACAATTCGATTTCTCTTGTTCTCTATGCATGATCTCTTATCTTTACTGCATCGTCAATATGTATTAACTTTATTTTATCTATCATATCATGTTATACTAAGAATATTTGTCAGATGTTGTGGTCATATTATATTAATCTCGTACCAGATGATCATATGCTAAAGTAATTCACTCTAGAGGTGGTCAGTCTCTAAAGGTGACTTAATAGGAATCGATGACCATGGTTAGTAATATATCATGCAATATTAATGCTTCAACATGCAAAGCATATTACCTCTATAACTGGAGGTCCATGGGTACCTACTTTAACTGGAGTTCCACCCCATGGGTACCTACTATAACTAGAGGTCCACATGGGAATATTACTTGACACAAAAGTCCTTAGCCTTGTCCAACTATAATTTACAAAATCATCACTTTGATATATCGAATCATTCACCTCAACACATGAGGAATAACCTTTTACATCAAAGGCTTAGTCATTATTGAGTCCAAGCCAAGAATTCTACTTCAAGTTCCTGAGTCCAACTCAAGCTCCCTACCTCAACACATGAGACCCAATCCTATATGCACACAAGATTGGCTTGGATAATTACTCATGATGTTGTACTTTCAACAACCTCAACCCTCTTTCCCCTTGAAAGGACTTAGTCGGCGTACCATTAAATAAAGGAGAAATCCAAGGTTTTGAAATGCAAGCTTGAATACAACTAATAAAAGAGACAGAAAACCCAATTTTGCTTAAAATTTCAAATAAGAAAGAATGTCTTACTAGATCAAATCCATTAGCCATATCCATTTTGATCACCATACTTCTTTCTTTTCTTGATTTACTTGAATGAATCCCCTCCTGATATGAAATTACCCAAAATACATCTATTAGAGATGAAGCCACCTTGATTTTCTTATACAATCCTTCCTAATAGTGATTTCACTCTTGTAGCTATTGTCTTGGTGATAATTTTATAGGATGAATCACATAAGGATATTGGTCTTAATCTAGAAAAGGACTATGGGGATTTTTCCTTTGGAATGAGAGAAATAAAAGAGGAGTTTGTGCTTCCCCCAACCTCCCCTTTTGTAAGAGACCAATCAACCATTTTACAACGATCCCTTTTAATAAGATCCCAAAATATTTGATAAAAAGCAATGGAAAATCCATTCGGGCCCGAAGATTTATCTCATTTAAGGTTCCAAATAACACTTAAAACTTCACTTTCCTCAACATCTTTATTCAAGTTCGAGTTATCCTCAATGGAAATGCGGTTTGGAATATTTTTTAGCATTCCCTTAGTTGCAATGGGATCATATTAGAGGAAATTTCAACTCAAAATGGGCCTCCTAAAAAGAATTAATAAAATAATAGTTAAAATAATAAAATATTATNCTTTTTTGTTTGTATTTTCGACATATCTCCCCGTGTTTTTACTCAAATTTCGATCGGGAGAGCTCGTTGGATGCGGAATTAAATTCTGCATCCAACAAGCTCTCTCGATCGAAATTTGAGTAAAAACATGGGGAGATAAGTCGAAAATACAAACAAAAAAAGTAGTTTTTTTTTATGATACCTATCCCCAAATTTATATTAAAAAGGTGTTTAAGACCTACACGGTATTTCAAATTTAAAGAAATTTCATTGGCTAACACATCATGACATGGAATTTGAATCAAAGTTAAAAGGCCCATTTTGAGTTGAAATTTCCTCTAATTTGGGCCAGTTCCTTTTGACTTGACATTAGATGTTTAAGGTGAATAAATGCTTCTTGTGTTACCTCTTCATATTTTTCTATTAGAACCCCCTCATAATTTTGAATTTCCTTAACATTATTACTACATTGTCAAGCTTTAGCTTGTTTGTGGAAAAAGGAAGTGTTTCGATCTTCTGCTTCCAGCTGTAAACTTCTTGATTTGAGCCTCTAGTGTTCCTCCTCCAATCTATTTATGGAATGAAACCTTCTGTTAGTTTCTATTTCTTCCATTTTCATTTGTTGAGCTGTCTCTCCCCTTTCCATTTGAGTTTGAATTTTCTCCAACTGAGATTGAATTTGATTTTTTTCAATATTGGGCACCGTATACTTAGT
The DNA here is from genome assembly GCA_001517045.1 of Pseudotsuga menziesii. Classification (NCBI taxonomy): domain Eukaryota; kingdom Viridiplantae; phylum Streptophyta; class Pinopsida; order Pinales; family Pinaceae; genus Pseudotsuga; species Pseudotsuga menziesii. Next base: position 430,631 of record LPNX010950537.1, on the reverse strand, counting down.
TTTGACCATCTTTTCAATTTCTATTTGACATTGTTTCAACTTGGATTCCCATATGTAACTTGGAGAACCAACCCATTTCTTTTTTTCCTCAGTTTTGATAATGATCTCTATTGTGTTTGTATGTTTTAGCCATAAAGGACTAAATTTAAATGGCAGAGGGCCATAATTTTTTTTTTCTATCAAGATATTGATGGGCTTATGATCTAAGGTAGCTGAAGGAATAATTTTTGGTTGGATTATCATATCCTTTTCAAGTATGTTACTGCTTACTAAAAATATATCTAGCCTTGCTGCAATGAAATATTTCCTTATTCTTTTATTCGAACAAGTATATATATGCCATCTTTGGGTTTAATATCCATTAAATCCCAATATGAAATTATATCATCCAATTGTTCTCTAGATTGATCTCAAACTGTTGATCCTCTCATCGTTTCTTCTTGAGAAGGAACTATATTAAAGTCACCAACAAAAATATAGTTGTCTTTCCCAACTTCTTCCCTTATATTAGCTAAATACTGGCATGCTTCTTGTTTTTCTTTGTAATGAACGGGAGCATATATATTAAATTTTTTGAAACCAACAACAGATGAGAACACAACCAGTGTTGACTTTTCTTGTAGTCACGAAGATCAAATTCAACTTTGTCCCATATTGTACTAATTCCCCTTGAAGCACCTCTCAAACTAACTAAAAGGCCTTCACTGTTTTTCCATTGCCTTTGCCCTAAAACTTCCATTTCGTTTTCTTTCAATTTAGTATCTCGTAGTTGTAGGATAACAGGTTTTTCCATCTTGATTAGATATCTTACAACTTCTTCTTTTGTCCTGCTTTCCATACCTCAATTATTCCAAGAGATTAATTGCATTATTTAATTGATTTTGATTTCCCTCCCTTGAGTTTGCTCGTAGTTCTTGGAGTTGTAGTTCCCCTATTTATCAATATTTTAGTGTTGGGAACAATATTCCCATCTATAGTGGTTTGTAGTCCCATCGTCTTTTCTTTGTTTGCAACATCTTCCCTTATTTCCTTTCTAGGTTTTCTACCTACTTTTCTAGTTGATCTTACTTCTCCTTCCTCCAATTCCTTTTCATCATCATTGGTTTCTTGTTTCGCCTCCTTCCTCATTATCACCCCTACTAGACCCCCTTGAAACTCACAACTTAGATTCAATTCCTCATTCAGAGGAGCACATTCAATTTGATTTTGTAATTTAACTTTTTGAGAAACTTCAACCTCATTACTTATTTCCACTATTGGGGCCACCACATCCGAAAATACAATTGGGAATAAAACGGTTTGAACACTATGATGGAAAATCCTTTTGGGAAGTAGACGGATACTAACTAGCGACTTTGACTTCTTATTCACTTGTCTCCACTTCCCATCTGATTTCTTATTTTCTTTCCCTGTATTTTATCCTTTTTTGCATTCTTTTGCAAAGTATCCATAAGTATAACAAGATATACACTTAAATGGAAGCTTCTCATAGTCCAATTGTTGATAATTGGTCCAATTGTAAAGAACTAGTAGAATAGCCTCTGGAAGACCTTTTTCTAGGTCAACTTCAACATAAATACGAACACATTGGAACATACCCTGCTTTAGCTCAAAATTATCAATAAATTTACCCAATGCATTCACAATGTATTTAAGAAAGTCATCCCCCTAGCAACGCAAAGTCAAATGAGGAAGCCTTACCCAGACAGGAACTATAGAAGGAATGTCTGAATCTAAATTGAATTTTGTGGTCCAACTATTCAAATACATTCCACAATTACTAAAGAAATAAGATCCACTACGAAATATCATATAATTTTATTCTTTAAACTCAAACAAGAAGGCATAGAAGTGACCACCTAAGTTTAGCATGTACATTTCACTATACTTTCTCCATGGTGTGTCACTCCATTATCATTTTTATGAGCCTATTCCTAGATGCTTGTTGTTTCCTTCCATCAAGTTGCAAGCAACTTGCAGGTTGTCCTTTAGCAACCCATCAACACCTTTGAAATGGCACAAAAAAATAAAACTTGCAAAAAATTTGCAATATTAGGTGGAGATCACAAGAACCATACACTTGCACATCTTAGTGCTTAAGCCCCAACAACAAAAAATACCTCATAATCATATAATTTTTCCATGTTGGAGGAAAGGGCTAAGACCAGTTATTGTACTTACATGTTAGAGAATTGTATGGATATTTTCTATCCTAGAGGTTTTTATCATCTCTTCATGATCAATCATTATAACCCCTTGGTTCTGCATGCATTGTGCTATCTTGTGTAGGGACTAAAATTGGATTTCCCTTCCAAAATAAGACCATGAAATTTCAACAGAGTTGAGATTGATGAGTGGCTTAGGTTGGAGGATCCCATGTTTAGGTGGCAAAGGTGCTATCGAAAAGAATCATGTTTAAATCTTGTTGTTACATTTGAATTATAATATAAATATATTATTTCCCTCCCCCAATTGTTTGTGAATTTATGTCTAATTAATGTGTTTCAATTAATAAATTGTGGAGTAAACTAATTTAGTAGATATTAGTTGAATTCATATATTTCAATTTTGTTTTATTTCATTTTATGATTGATTCAACTCAAGAAAGGGATTGTTCTTGACATGTGTAAAGGTTTGAATAAACATCTTGTGCTAGAAACTTGCGCCTTGGATTGCTCACCGATATCAAGGGGATTCATCATTAAATCTTGGCTACTTTTTTCTATCCTATTTCCTTGCATTCAATATTATAACATGTGATTTTGGAAAGGATATTTAGTTGTCCTTATTTTCTCTATAAATTAGTTTAATCCTGCTCATCGGTAATTTTCCCAATAATAGAGGGGAATATGAAAGTAGGGCCGCGGGTGAGAAATAGTGTATGTTGCCTAAGAACTCCTATCGTTTTTATCATGTTATTTATTTTAATCTCAACCACCATATTTGACTTAGAAGATAATAATTGAAAGCATGTGGTAATTGGCAAGGAAGTCTACCTCACATAGTTATGAAGGCATGGGGGCTAGGTACAATCATCATGGTGAAGTGTAAAAGGCCCCATCCTCATGGAAATTGAAGCTCCTATGCACTCATGTACACTTTTATCCTTCTATTTTGAATTGACTTATCGATGCTTAACACTCTCATGCTCAAACACCATGGAATTTCTAAAAATTGCATTCTCGTGTCTTAGACTAAGATACAAACTTGAAAATGGCCAAAACCATATATGAGAAATTAATTCATTTAGTATAAAAGAGAGATGGTTGTAGATAGCATAGAGGATAGGTTGTTTAGGAAACCTCCATTTCCTCTGTTGATTATGGCTCATTGGGTGCATTAAAGCCAATGTATAATTCTATCAAGTTAATTTAGAAGGTAAACAACATGATGGGTTCTTGCTACCTACACTGAGAGTAATGGAAGAGAGAATAATATCGAGGGATTACTAAGCATAGAAGGGAGATGTATTTCTCGTGATGTGTGGGAAATGGACAAGAATGTCGTGATTATATAATGGTTGAATGGTTGCCTAGAGTTTTTTGTTGTGAACAAGTTGGTTCAAGCTAGAACAATTGAGTTGGGTGAGTGACTTACGATTTAATTGCTAGTTTCCTTCGCTCTAGTGGTCTTATAGATTGTATTGGGGGTGTAATCTATAGTGGATGCCTACCATTGGATGGAAAATTGCTTAGAACACATGGCAAGTTTCTTGGACCATCTTGATGAAACGACAAGTGTTTGATCTAAGTGAGCTTCATTCTCTATTTAAAATTGTATATTTAATTAGTTTAATATATTCTTATGGATGGAATTTAGAATGGGTTTCTTATTTTAAACAAGCTTAGGTATTCTTATTGCTACTGCATTATTTAATTGTATGTATATGTGTATTCAAATGGCTTTAGATTTTAATGTATTTTAATTTGGATTGATATTTCAATCTTGGGTCGCATCCTTGCCTTGAAGGTTGGGTACTATTTAGAAGGGAACATGACACTAACAATCTCTTGTGACTTTGGTGTTAACATCCTTGCATGATTGTTCAGTGGTTTATTGCTAGTTCACATTCACATATGTAAACTATTGCATATGTTCATTTATTTGTTTAAGTATTTTCATGTTTATCATTGTTTTGTGATGTTTTAAAGCTTTATTTTTTAAGGTTTGCACCCATAGAGTTTCGAACAGGTGACCTTATGCAAGGAGTGCCTTAACAATACACCCATTAATAATCTATCATATGCCCCATTGGCTTGTGATGTTTCACATTTATGTAAGACTATTTCTCATAGGAATATCATTTTTAACTCAACGCCCAACGATCATATCCTTAATCTTCAACAACCAAGTTGCTATTAGTTAATAACAATTCTCTACGTTTTATTTCATTGTGACAAGGTTAGTTCCCTACAATAGTGTTCCCATTAGATAGCAAGCCTATGACCCTTTACAATGGGTGAGTGATATATGAATCTGTAGCTAGTTTCCTTCACCCTAGTGATATCACGAGTGCACTTGGGGTTGGAATATATAGTGGGTGCCTGCGGTTGAATGGAAAATTGCCCATATGCAACTAGTTTCTTGGACCATGTTAGTGAAAATCTTAATGTTCAATATTGCTTATAACTATGTATTTAAGTTTAAGTATGCTTATGAATGGGTTTATAAATGGAATCCACATTTCAAATGATTTTATCCATGTTTATTTATGCTGCACTATTTAATTGTATGTAAGTGTAAAGTTGAATGACTTTGAATTTGTATTGATATTTTCAAACTTGGGTTGTTTCCATGCCCTGGGGATTGGGTGCTATTTCAAAGGGGGCATGACAATAATGAGCTTTTGTTCCTTTGGTGTTTACATCCTGGCATGCTTGTTCAATTGATTTTTTTCTAGTTCACATTCACATATTGTATACTATGACATATGTTTCAATTATTTGATAACAATGCTCTATGTGTTGATTCATTATACCGGAGTTATTTCCCTACAATAGTGTAGCCATTAGCTTGAAACCATATAATCCTTTTAAATGGACTGCCATGAAGTTGAGAAGATAACACCCCTAGTTGTGTTGGATGTGAATTCAACATATGCACTTTTAAGTATGAAGCGCCTTCAACATTATGTATGAACAAATTTATAGCACACTTGTGAAGTTCTATGCAAACTTAGGGCTTGTGTAGTTTTAGGTAAACATTGTATATTGTGTTGCATGCACTAGCTTGGGGTGATTTGTGAACATGATTATACACCTTTTAATTTGTAATTTATTGTACATTTTTACATGTATACTTCTCTTTAGCGATTTTATAGAACAAGAGGGAGAATTGGAGTAAGAATGTAAATTATCTACAATGATTATTATTATGTGATTATCCATATCATAGAGTATTTTTTTATTAGTAATTCTTGCTTATATTATCTCTTTGTATTTTTGGTTAATTTTTTGTATGTTTTTTTTAACACAAACAAGTATAATTTACAAAGTTTACAATAGAGAGTTACAATACTACAGGCCTGTATGCCTCGAAATCTTAGATGGAAGACTATACCAATTGTCTAAAAAATTGCCACCACTCTGAATTATTCTAGCATATCTTATACAATTCAAACTTATATAAAACCTTAAACACTCCTAATAACAACACATACTTGAAAAACATACTAGGAGTCTACATAAAATAAGAGAAGGGCCTATCCCCAATATTACTAACATAAATTACAACCTCCTGCTTGATTGGTTGGGACTCAGAAGTTGAGTGCTCTGACCTATATTCAAGAAGATGAACCCACACTTCCAACTCCTAAATTTTTTTATTCTGGGCATTTAGCTCACCGACAAACGATTGATCCCCTGTCCTACTACTCCATATACTCATGCGACACATCCCTTTCCAAGTGTTGGATCTGATCTTCATACTCCCCGACCAAGGTCCTCAAAAGACATTTCATGGAATAAATCTTGTGATGAAGGACATGGATAAAATAAGAAACTCGTTTTAGACAATGAGTGGGGCAATAGTCTCAGCTGCTACTGCTATCCTCCATTGTGTACACAAACCTTTGCTTATCTTTTGTTCCTCAACGTATTTGCAAACCTAGACACATAGAAAACAAGTCCTTTAAAGTGTTCCAATCCCAAGCATTACCCGTCTATGTTGGGGGCTTGTTGGCAGGGGTATTGGGTAAGTGAGTTGCGCAGCATCGCGGAGGCTGCGCAATCTCACAGGCCATCGTGAAGGACCACAACAATGCAATAGATGGAAGAATAACCATTTTTGGAATTATTTATGCAATTTTGTACCGATTGACCACATTTTGTGTATATAGGTCACTAGTTTGTTAGAAGTTAGTTTGAAGTGGACCTTGGATGTAAAGGCACAAGCCTATATATAGAGCTAGAGCTGCAATAGTAGAAATATACTTTTTGGCAACATATGCTTTTAGGGAGATACTTTTGATGAGAACAGAGAGAGAGAATTCTGGGGAAGAGCTTGTATTTTTGCATATCTTTGTGCATCTGCGTCTATTGTGAGCGGGTTTTTGGCTCTGTCTATGTCGATCTATTTTTAGTCTCCTAATATGGAGACATACTGCATATTGTGAAACTATCTTGCAAAAGTAATATGACATGATGGATGTTTCCCTAAAGTGCTTTTGTCTCTTATTTTCTTTCCTTTTTTTATGATCTACGGTGATAATGATGGATGTTTACGGTATTTGTTATATGAATGATTGATTACTGCTACGATGAATGAAGTAATGTTATCCATTAGCTATCTACTGGTGATATTAATAAATCTGTGATGAATGATGTGATTCTATTTCTAAAGTATGTTTATTATGAAGTTAAGTTGTTGATGCCATGTCCTCCTTTCTTACTGCCGGAAACTTGGTTCCAACAGCTCTCCCTCGACATCTCGGGTGAGACTTCATCCACTCTTTGGGTGTTGTCAGGCGGGGTCAAACCCATCTAGGCCGGTGCTCAGGGAGATCGCGCTGGTTGGGCGTCGATAGAGTGGAAACCCCTTTCGATGAGGATTTGTTGGTGGGTTGCGCCAACAAATGGTTCTATTTTCGGGACCTTGTTGCAACTGAAGGGAGGATATGTTGTGGCGTCCAACAAAATCGGAGATTGAAGATTGGTTTGACCTAAAGTTGCGAGAGTTCATTGAAATAGAGAATTAAAACCCGGATCTGTCGACAACCAGGTGGCTGGACAGATATATCTACGACAGTCCATATGAATGGTTCTTTTGTGAAGTCTCAAGCATACTGTATGAGTGGATAGCGCGGTTCACTTATAAGAAGAATAACCATCAAGGAGGAGAGCCGACATCTTGGACCCATGGACTGATCCAGGAGCTATGAGAAACCAATAACAAAGCATCGCGAGCTGTCGAGGTATGGCTGGATAGTATTCTGGAAGGATACATTACTGAATTTGCAGTTGATACTAATAAGGCATACATCGAAGCAGAAAGAGAGTTCTTCAATGGGTCACAAGGTAGGTTCTTACGGTCTTTGCAATTATCTATTAAGATGCTTATCTGCGAAAAGGGTATTCTAAAAATGCACCTCACTTAGTGGAACTCTAGTGTGCAGAGGCTGTGGACACTGTGACGAAAGGGGGAAGGCAAATGGCAAGATAAGGGGTAGATGGGTATAAGTTCCAAGGAATTTGTGAGGGTCGACGAGGAAACGAGTGGTTTTACGAGGGGAGGAGCAAGGCTTCGACAAGGGAAGAGGCAGAGGACGAGGGAAGGTCCTTCTACGATCGAGACGCAAGACTGCGAAGAACAACCACACAGGACAAAGTGACCCTACAGTGATGACAAGGATGACTAGACCCAGGCTACACCCGGGATAGTGAGAAGCTCTAACCCCAATAGTAACGTGTCCACATCTCCGCGCACTTCTCCACTAACAGGTATAAAAGCGCATTCCATGTCACCTTGTCCGACGTGCCAACAACAGTCAAGCAGTAGAACACCGTTTATAGGAAGAAGGCCCATAATGGTGGGCGACGAGATGAAGTTACCTATATTCCATGGAAACGGGACTGATGACCCGGAGTAGTACTGGTTCTTATGCGAAGCAGTTTGGACCGCTAGGCAAAGTGTGGACAATGATATTAAGAGAAGACAATTGGCGACCACCCTCAGGGGTCGCACACTTGATTGGTACATGAGATTCATGCAGGTTCCTTAGGTGACAACAGCGAAAACACTGAATGAGATCCGAGAAGGACTATTCGAGGAATTTAAGAAACCTAAATCTTAGGCCCAATATATCACAGAACTCAAAGAAATTAAGCAGTTTTCGAATGAAACTATTTGGGATTTTGATCAACGGTTTAAGACGTTGATGGCTCGACTCAGCTTCAAAATGAGCAATGTTCAGCACAAGGAGTGGTTCATCGCTGCACTGGTTCTGCACATCAGACAACTATTAATGCATCAAAAGATCGCAACACATAATGAGGCTATGGAGGTGGCGATGAAGTTGGAAGCTTCACCTATTGAGTAGACTACAGTTGGCATGAACCAGATTCAGGCACAGTTAGCAAATTTAACACTCCAGCTACAGGATATTAAGAAGGAAAAAGAAGAGCATGATGACCTCTAGTGCATGCGGTGTCATATGGGTGGACACACCAAGGACACATGTCCAACTTTTAGAAACTATTTTCTCTCAGGAGCACCGAACCCCTTAAGTTGCGTTGGTGTGCCATGGTGTCGCGTATTTCAGGTATATGGGAATCGACACAAAAATTGTAGCTACATGCAGAAGATGGTTACGAAGTCAGAAAGTTTGTATTGCTCCTTTTGTCGCTCCGTAGGGCACGAAGATACTGTCGAGCTTACGACCTGCTTCAAGAAATAACATATGATTCATATTTTTTGAAGGTAGAGGATCCCCATGCAGTCCAGCAGTCATAGCCATAGATGGTGCAGCCGAAAGTGCAGTATACACCTCCTCTGCATATGTAGTTCAATCCATCGCAACGCAACCACAGTTCACACCGCTACTGTAGTTTGCAGCACAACCACAGTTTGCACCACGACCATAATATAATCAAGTGTCGGTTGTTCATATGCAATTGTAGTATGTTCAAGCAGCACACTACATTCAGTAGCAACCAAATCCCTCATAACAGTTAGCCCAACCGCAATATCAACAAATCAGAGGATTTCGAGGAGGTTTTAGGGGACGAGGCAGAGGATGACGTCAAGAATCCATCCAGTGTTACACTTGCGGGGTATTTGGCCACTATCAGAGGGAGTGTCCCCATGCGCAGTGTACATACTTCCCGGCAAGTGAACACAATGTTAAAAATTTCCCTCAATTGATTGCGAAGTGGCAGGCCGGAAACATCCATCAATTGCAGAACCAATTCCAAAACCAAAACCAACTACAAACCCAGCATCCATTACAGAATCAGCCTTAGATCCCACTGCAGACTTGGAATCAGCCAATGAATCAGTTCACGAACCTATTGTTGATTCATAATCCACCTCTAAACCAAGCTCAGAACTTGAATCAAGGACCCATAGTTGCGACAATTCTAGAAGAACCCATAACCCAAGTTGTCGACGTTGCTGATGTCACTCATGCAGGTGCGACAACCAGAGAAGATGGACCCCGTCAACAAATTTGATTTATGGGGAAGAAAAAGGCAGCATTTTATATTGTGATGAAGAAGGAGTCGTTCTTTCAAGCCAAGCATGCGATCAGGAGGAATCCAGGTAAGTTGCATGTTGTTGAAATTCCATCTACTTTTGATCCTTCTGTCGAGGCAGGACCATCGCGACAGCATCGTACCTTGCAACAGTTCTTTGAGAGATGTCTGTCACTAGCTAGAGATCTCGAGGCTCTTGGAGATATTGAGAAGTTTCTATGCCAACAAAATCAGACGCTGAAGGATTCCGCAGTAAATTCCCTCTGGAAGCGAAAGACAGGTAAAGAGATTACAATGAACATCCAGATAGGGGACTATGAAGTCAATTTTGTTATTTTGGATCTAGGGTCAGATGTGAATATTTTGACCAAATAGACTTGGCAGTTTATGGGAAATCCAACATTGGGGTGGTACCCTGTGCAACTGCGACTGGCAAATCAGGCCAAGGTTTAGCCTATTGGCCATGTCTCGAACCTGATCGTCAATATCAAAGGCATGAAGACATATGTTGATTTTGACGTCATTGAAGTAGTTGATGGTGGAGGCTCTTATCCTGTGCTACTAGGGATTGGATGGGATAATGATAAAATGTTAGTTATTAACTTCAAGAAGCGGGTTATGACATTCGAAAACCAAGATATTATAGTCATTTCTCCCATGGACCCGCAGGAAGGACGTCGGTATATTGAACCTATCAAAGATGAGGATGGTAGAGGCTGGGATCATGCCTACAATATCTCTGAGGACTACATCCACCCTACTGTCGATGGCGAACTTGGATGGCGTAGCGCTAGCTCTGCATCTTCTGATTCGAATGATGCTCTAGAAAATTGGCAAAATCAGATTCATGAGGTGTCTTTTAGAAAGTGTGGACTGATCACGCAATCCCTCCATGTTGTTATGACCAAGATCATTGAGCTGTCAATCTACGAGGGGCTACTAGAGTTGTCTGATTTCCTCCAAGAATTTTAAGAGAAAGTATTTGAACCACAGAGGCTGTTAACATTGGAGGATGCATTGAAGGATGCCCCAGCATGTTGGTGGGCGGCTCATAAATAGGCAATCCATGAATGGGTACCATGCTGACAACTAATGCTGGTGTGCTTCGGTGATTCAGAGACTTATCCCGCTGGAAGATCTGATGGGAAGACTGACCCCACCGCTCATTTACTCGAATGTTAGGCTTTATGGGAATCATGACCCAATGATGAGTGGGTCTATGCTTTTGTTCATACTTTGGACAAAATGCCTAGATCCTGGTATCTAGTGGCAGAGTTGCGTAGAACCACAACTACCTAGGAAGAGAGGTCGATTCATTTTGCACAGACTTTTATTTTTAGGGAAGCTAACCTTAAGGTCCACATTGCACTCCAACTCATCTGCGAAGTGGTATTGAAGGTCGTGCCAACTGCATACCCTATAGATCCACATGCACGGTGCTAGATGCAATCCCTGATGACATGCTACAATATATTTGGTGAACCTAAAGATGATGACGACATGAGGAATGTCAATATTCCAGAATCAGAAGTCAGTCGCAATGTTGCAGCACCAGACATACCAACCGACCCCATGAGTCAGCTGCTGAAGATCCGAAAATTTAACATTGGGACAGAAGAAAACCTGAAGTTTGCTAGTGTTGGGGACAATTGGGATGATAAGACAATGGCATAGATCACAGATCTACTGCATGAGTTCCAAGATCTATTTTCAACATGGTTCTCAGAAATGAAAGGGATATTAGGGGATCTAGGGGAGATGAAGGTCCCATTGAAACTGGACGCAAAACCTGTGCGACAGAGGCCATATCGACTGAACCTGTGATACAAAGAACGTGTCAAAGCTGATCTTGACCGAATGTTAGACACTGGAATCATTGAGCCTATTGAAGAGTCAAAATGGATAAGCCCTAAGGTGGTTCATGACAAAAATATTGGAGAATTTCGCATTTGTGTCGACCTAAGGAAGCTAAACGATGCCTGCCTGCATGATCCGTTTCCCACCCCCTTTACAGATGAAGTCCTTGAAGGGGTAGGCGGTCAGGAGATGTACTCTTTCACGGATGGCTTTTCGAGGTATCACCAGATCCAAATCACGAAGGAAGATCAGCATAAGACCACATTTGTCACTGAATGGGGTTGTTTTCAATATACAGTCATGCCTTTTGGATTGAAGAATCCACCAACAATATTTTCTCAGGTGGTTTTCGCCGCATACAAAGAATTCATTCAGAAGTTCCTACAGGTATACATAGATGATTGGACAGTTTATGGTTTGGTTAAGGATCACTTGGAAAATTTGCGATTGATGCTGGAAAGGTGTCGACAGCATCAAATTGCATTGAATTCAAAGAAGTGCCTTTTTTTGTGCACCATTCAGAATACTATTAGGCCACATTGTGTGCAAGCAAGGGTTGTTGGTCGACCCTACGAAGATTGCACTTATCCTTAGTCTACCACCACCTACTAATGTGAAGATGCTTCGAGCAACGTTGGGACACATGAGGTACTATCACAAGTTCATCAAAGGATACGCTGCAATTATGGCCCCTATGGAGAAGCTGCTAAAAAAGGATGTTGCATTTGAGTGGAATCATGAGTGTCAGGGAAGTTTCGACACACTGAAGGCCAAGATGGCGTCGGCTCCCATCCTGGTATTCCCCAATTGGAACAATGAGTTCCACGTCCATGTCGACGCCTCTTCTATCGCACTACGGGGTAGTAATTTCACAGCTAGGATGTTAAATTTTCATATGCTTAGCTAAGACATCAATATTTCATTTCATTTTCAAGACAAAAGCATATAAACAGGATCATTGAAAGATAGACAAGCACAACCATAAAAAAAGTAACACAAATATTTATCCTGGGAAAACCCTAAAGGGAAAAACCCAGCAAAAGCTTCCTCAATATAGATGCCCCAAAAAGATAAAAGATAAAACCAGCAAGGAGATCAAAGCCTAATCCTCCTCCTTCTCCACTAATGTGCTACACAAGTGAGAGTGTGTGTGTCTCAAATGAGGAGCACTACACCTCTATTTATATTCATCCGTTCACTTAAGTTAACTCATTTGACATGTAGGCTCGAGTTAAATCATGTAGGCTCTAGTTACACATGTAGGCTCAAGTAACCACACTGGGGTGCTGATGACCCACCTTTACAATTAGAGGGACCTCATGACTCTTATTAGTTCTTCCGATTAGGAGCATCGGGGTACAATGTAATACAAGTGGTTCTCCTGGTAGGACCATCAGGGACCACAAAAAGATACATATAGAATATTCTTCAAAGTTACAATATTTCAACACTCCCCCTTAACGAGAAGGGTATTCTATAGCAACATCAACAACAACAAGAGTAGATATAGGGGACATCATCAACATCAGCAGGGTAACACATCTATAAATCATTGGAAGCTTTTCAACATCATGTAGTCTTCATCTTCAATCTTAAGTCTTCATCATCAGCAACATCTTCAGTCTTTGATCAACAACATCTTCAGCATTTTGATCTTTCAATTAGCAACGACATCTTCAGCACTTGGACCTTTCGATCAGCAACATCTTCAGTCTTTGATCAACAACATCTTCAGCATTTTGATCTTTCAATTAGCAACGACATCTTCAGCACTTGGACCTTTCGATCAACAACATCTTCAACACTTTGACTGTTCGATCAGCAACAACATCTTCAGCATTTTGATCTTTCGATCAGCAACATCTTCAGCACTTTGACTTTTTTATCAGCAACAACATCTTCAGCATTTTGACCTTTCGATCAGCAACATCTTCAGCACTTTGACTTTTCGATCAGCAACAACATCTTCAGCACCTTGACCTTTCGATCAGCAACAACATCTTCAGTACTTTGACCTCTCGATCAGCAATATCATCATCAACACTTTGCCCTTTCGATCAGCAGCAACATCATCATCATCATATTCTGATCTGTCGATCATAATCATCATCACATTCTGATCTTTCGATCAGAAACATCATCATCATACTCTGATCTTTCGATCAGAAACATCATCAACATACTCTGATCTTTCGATCAGAAACATCATCATCATACTCTAATCTTTCGATTAGAAACATCATAATCATAGTGCATCATCATCATACTCTGATATTTAGATCAGTACGTCATCATCATCATACTCTGATCTTTCGATCAGTATGTCATCATCATCATACTCTGATCTTTCGATCAGTACATCATCATCATACTCTGATCTTTCGATCAGTATGTCATCATCATCATACTCTGATCTTTCGATCAGTACATCATCATCATACTCTGATCTTTCGATCAGTACGTCATCATACTCTGATCTTTCGATCAGCATGTCATCATCATACTCTGATCTTTCAATCAGTACATCATCA
>LPNX010950537.1:220816-410848 GCA_001517045.1 Pseudotsuga menziesii | reverse complement strand
TAGCTAAGACATCAGTATTTCATTTCATTTTCATGACAAAAGCATATAAACAGGATTACTGAAAGATAGACAAGCACAACCATAAAAAAAGGAACACAAAGATTTATCCTTTGAAAACCCTAAAGGGAAAAACCCAGCAAAAGATTCCTCAATATAGATGCCCCAAAAATATAAAAGATAAAACCAGCAAGGAGATCAAAGCCTGATCCTCCTCCTTCTCCAGCTACTTCTCTTCTCCATTAAGGCGCTACACAAGTGAGAGTGTGTGTGTCTCAAATGAGGAGCACTAGACCTCTATTTATATTCATCCGTTCACTTAAGTTAACTCATTTGACATGTAGGCTCGAGTTAAATCATGTAGGCTCGAGTTACACATGTAGGCTCAAGTAACCACATTGGGGTGTTGATGACCCACCTTTACAATTAGAGGGGACTACCTCATGACTCTTATTAGTTCTTCCGATTAGGAGCATCGGGGTACAATGTAATACAAGTGGTTCTCCCGGTAGGACCATCAGGGACCACAAAAAGATACATATAGAATATTCTTCGAAGTTACAATATTTCAACATAGGAGAGGGTGACCTTGATCATCCAATTGCATTTGTAAGTAGGAAGTTGTCGTTTGCAGAAAGAAATTATACAACTACTGAGAGAGAGAGCTTGGCCATGGTTTATGCGATGCAGAATTTTAGGCACTATCTGTTGGGCGGTCACTTAAGAATCTTCACACACCATTCCACTTTGCAATACCTGGTCAATAAGCCTGTGTTGGGGGGAAAATCTGTCGATGGCTGTTACTTTTTCAGGAATTTCACTTTGAGATAATTGTGAAGCCAGGACGATTGAATGTTGGCCACGATCATCTGTCTCGCATTGAGATAGGTGAAGAACCTACCAATATTGATGATGGATTGCCTGATGCATAGTTTTTCCAGGTAGAGATCGTCGATGACCATTATGCTCCAATCATTCAGTTCTTGGCAACGGGATTTGCTCCAGAGGAACTGTCGACCAATCAAAAGAAGCAGTTGGTAGTGAAAGATTTGGATTTCCAACTTATCGCGGGGCAATTATACTTATCGCGGGACTAGATGAAATCTTGTGATGGTGCATCCTACCGCATGAGAAAGGATCTATTCTAGTAGAAGCACATGTAGGTATTGCAGGCGGCCACTACAGAGGCAGGGCTACTGCGCGTAAGGTGTTGCACGCTGGGCTATGGTGGCCTACCTTACATAACGATGCAGTTGATTATGCGTGACACTGTGATGTCTATCAGTGCATCGGCAAACCATCACGACGGGATGAGATGCCGCTTGTGCCGCAGGTAACTCTACAACCTTTTGATAAATTGGTCATGGACTTTGTGGGTCCAATTAATCCACCAGGAAAGACGACTAGTGAGCGGTACATCATTACAGCAACCGAGTATCTGACAAGGTGGGTAGAGGCCGCGCCAATCATGGATTGCACTGTTGCGACAGTAGCGAAGTTTATATTTGAGAATATTGTGACAAGGTTTGGATGTCCCAGGATATTGATGAGTCACTAGGGCAGTCACTTTATCAATCGAACCGTGAAAGCACTAACAGAGGAGTTGCAGCTGTAGCATCGAAAAAGCACACCCTACCACCCGCAGGCAAAGAGAACTGTCGAGGCCTTCAACAAAATATTGGAGACCGCACTTACAACGGTATGCAACACTAATCACGATGATTGGGATTTGAAAATTCTAGTGGTACAATGGGCATATCGCACCAGTTGTAAAAGGTTGATGCGACAGACACCATTCAAATTGATATATGGGCAAGAGGTAGTCATGCCTATGGCTTATATTGTTCCTAGTATGTAGATTGTTGTTGCGACAGGCATGGGTGATGCAAAAGCATTAGAGGAGCGCATCGCATAATTGGTCAAGCTAAAAGAGGACTACTTCATTGCAGGATTTCACCAACGTGTTAAAAAGGATCGACAAAAGGCGTGGCATGATCGCCACATCAAGAACAAGCAGTTTACACAGGGAGAGTTGGTGCTGTTATACAACAGTAAGTTCATGAAGCATCCACGTAAGTTACAGATGCACTAGTTAGGTCCATATCTCATTCATTCAATTACTTCTGGGGGTGTAGTTAAATTACAATAATTAGATGGTGGGGGTGCTGCCCACACTTGTGAATGGCAGTCATTTGAAGCCCTATAGAATGGGGCCTGAGTCGCGCAATGCTTGAGACACTATGCAAGAAAGAAAGAAAAATTATTTTTGGGTAGATTGCAGTGAGGCGAGCATAAGGGGAGATGTTGCGCAAGGATGGCACTTAGTATTGCTGAGAGGGAGACCATCATCGATAGCCGCAAGAGTGTGAGGTGGTCAAATGAATAATAAATATAGACCTTTAATACAATTAGCCGGCGGCGCTTGATGAAGCGACACCCATTTATGACTAATCCGACCATTAGTAAGATGGGATTGATAATGGATTTAGGGTTATTAATGTCAGATTGAGATGGATACGGGAGATTTGGCAATGATGAGTCGGATCAGGCACGTGGTTATAAGAAAGCACGAGATGCGAGTGCAAGGTATTGTTCAGTTGAGTTGAGGGAAGTGTTGAGCTCGGTGCAGAAGTTGAATTGAGTGGGATAGGCAAGGAGTGAAATTTTGGTACCCTGTGAGAATTGTAGAGTGCAGCATGTTGCGCACTCCCGACACAATTGAGATTTTGAGCAAGTAGGAATCCCCCATCCGGCCCATGCGGGTTGAAGAGGAAGTCATGAGAATGCCAATCGAATCCTCTTTGATCCCTCTATCGAAGCAGAAGGCCTAAAATCCTAGTTCTACATCATCGTAGAAGAGATACACACACACGACTGCTAGGGCGCAAGGGGAAGAACCAACACAGACTGGACCATAAAGCTCGGGAGCTGTTGAGTCCGCAATGCCCAGGGGTGTCTCTATCAACGATATCCTTGGATATGTTGTTCCAACATGGCCAGGGGCAAAGCCAAGGAAGCTCACTAAGAATCAGAGGTATCCGCCGAAGTTGTCGCTGCTATCAGAAGGGATGACTTGCCCGGTGGACATCATACCCGCCTTGGTCAAGATGAAGTATGAAGACCATGATTTGTTGCTACTAAAGGATGTCATGGAGGAGCCTTACCAGTCACTGTCGATGGTACCAGGTGCACCTATTCAATGAATTCCTCACCCATGGGCGCAGGGCTTGGACAGGTATGGGTTGTTGGGGCTCATTAACATACCTCACTTTGGAAGATTGAACAAAGCGAATGCATGCGTCAAATAGCTGTTGGCGTGCTTTCATGGGGGGATGCTCTAGTTGGATGACCCAATACCGACCACAGTTGACCTCATTACCGACATTACGAGGTTACCAAAGGCCGATGAAGATCCGGCGCAGTATTTCAGAGGGCAGGATAATAACAAAAAGCTTTCCCAGCAGTTGAAGGAGCAATTCGGATTGCAGTGCGATGGACGGGCATATCGCATCGACATTATTTCTGAGCTATCGGTGCATATTGGGGCGCGCATTTTGGCCAGCAAGATCTTCCAGAAGAATCAACCTGTTCAATGCAATTCAAGGGTGGTTGCATGTGTGCAGAAATGTGTCGAAGGGGTGCAAATGAACTGGTCTTTGTTTCTGTTGAACCAGTTGTTAGAAGATGTTGTTATTGCTCAGGCCAGGGAACATAGTTTTTCCTACATTTGGTTGTCAATTCTTATTGCTTTAGTTGCATGGATGGAGCCAGAGGACTACCAGCCAATGTTAGTTGCTGCAGAAAAGGTGTGCAAAGGTGCACACTATCAAAACTTATGGTGGGTTGCAGAACCCAGTCAACAACAGGACTGTGCGATCCATTTTTGGGTCTATTGGGAGGTGCTACAGGCCACGACCATCAAGGTTCCTCGTTTATCCACTGTCGCCACATCCTTATATCAGAGGATTATTCGGTTTGCCATCAAGTCACATTCCATTTACATCCAGGCACGCAGGGATCCTGACAAACAATAGCTGCCTATGGCCTACAAAATCATTGATGAACAATTGGAGGCCATTGTTCAAGATTGGCCAGCTGACTGGTGTAAACCTGTGAGAACGGAGAAGATCTTTGCAGGGCCACTAGCAGATGCCCCTATTGAGCCAGTTTCACAAGGGAAATACCTCCATGACTCCGATGGAGAGTCATCGACGGACTCCGATCCACAAGCATGACCCATGTTGGAGGAGTTATGCACTAAGATACACATGGACTTCGACAGCGACAACAACTCCCACTCGGTGATGGAGAACCACCTGCAATGGTTCATCAAGGCTCTCACCGACGCATCTGATGTTGCTGCGCAAGCTATGCGCGTGTCCAGTCAAGAAGGGTTCACTGTGGTAAGTGTTAAGCTAGATTCTATTTTTGATGTTGTTTCCAAAGCGACACCAGAGAAATCTATGTTGCAAGATTTCCCGACGATTAGCACTGAGCTGTGGGCTAGGAACGTTCACGTTCCCCCGACTGCAATCGATGCAGGAAGTATAGAAGTCAACTCGCTGCTATAGTCGTTGCTGAGCATTGCTGTCAATCTCAACATGTTATCTGCCCTACTTTTAGTGTAGCTACAACAGGCTGCCGGCCAGGAGTTGGATGACAGGTACAAGGAGCTTAGTGATGGATACGTGCAGTCACAGGACGCTGCAAAGAAGTTTCAGGAGGAAGCTGAAGAGATGTGAAAGATCAAAGAGCATCTGGAAGAAGAAAAGGCATGAGAGATTGCCGCATTGAGCAACCACATGTGGAGCTGTAGTAGAAATCCCCCAATGAAATCATAGAGTTAAAGAAGGCGTAAGACCGCCTTATTGGCAAGAAAGCGCGGCTCTGTGCTAGTTACGGTGAGGTTGAGAAAGTGGTTAACGAGGCTTGTCAACACATATATGAGAGCACGACCGAACTCACTGTCATCGCCAAAGCTAAGCGACTTGGGGAGGTGCTTTCCCAGCTCCAGTTAACTAACAATCTGCTGAATTCTTTGGTTTACCCCGACATGCTACCATAACAGATTGTCAAACGAAAGAATACGATCGAGGAATTTGTAGCCCAGTTTGAAGCCATGGAGCAGGAAGAAAAGATGATCGAGAATGCGAGGACTCAGTTCTGGCAGAGTGTCATTCAGGATGACCAACTAGAACAGTTGGCCAAGCAAGCGCAGGAAGCTAAAACTCAGTTGACAATGCTGAAGACGTCGCTGCGCAGAATGCCTCTCATGGTCAAGATTACGCGCATTGAAGAGTTGAAGGAACTGCAATAGTGAGCCGCTCGAGCCCAGGAATGTCAGCACAAGCGCAGCACCCAGCTTGACGAATTCCAAGACATTGGCGGGAAGTTGACTGTGAAAGCAGTCGTTGCGCTGCAGGTAGTACAAGAAGGTAGGAAGATGGTGGATGGAAAATCTGGGGAGGAGCACCCATTGAAGCAGGACATGTTGAATTGTCGGGATACAGTTGAACGTGTTCAGCTCCAGGTTCGAGAGATCTCACAGCAGTTTGAGGACTTCAAGACCAAGAAGACAGAGTACACCCTGTCGACTTGAGGTGGCTTGAGGACAAGCCACAAGACTGTGTTGGGGGCCTGTTCACTGGGGTATTGGGTAAGTGAGTTGCGCAACACCGCGGAGGCTGCACAAGCTCATAGGACATCGCGAAGGACCACAACAACGTGATAGATAGAAGAATAACCATTTTTGGAATTATTTATGCAATTTTGTACCGATTGACCACATTTTTTGGATATAGGTCACTAGTTTGTTAGAAGTTAATTAGAAGTGGACCTTGGATGTAAAGGCACAAGCCTATATATAGAGCTAGAGTTGCAATAGTAGAGATATACTTTTTGGTGACATATGCTTTTAGAGAGATACTTTTGATGAAAACAGAGAGAGAGAATTCTAGGGAAGAACTTGTATTTTTGGGTATCTTTGTGCATTTGCGTCTATTGTGAACGGGTTTTTGGCTATGTCTGTGTTGATCTATTTTCAGTATCCTGCTGTGGAGACGTACTGCATATTGTGAAACTATCCTGCTGAAGTAATATGACATGACCGATGTTGCCCTAAAGTGCTTTTGTCTCTTATTTTCTTTCATGTTTTTATGATCTGCGATGATAATGATGGATGTTTACGGTATTTGTTATATGAATGATTAATTACTGCTGTGATGAACAAAGTAATGCGATCCATTAGCTATCTACTGGTTATACTAATAAATCTGTGATGAATGATGTGATTCTATTTCTAAAGTATCTATTGATTCTGAAGTTAAGTTGTTGATGCCATGCCCTCCTTTCTTACTACCGAAAACTTGGTTCCGATAGCTCTCCCTCGACATCTCGAGTGAGACTTCATCTGCTATGCGGGTCTTTTCGGGCAGGGTCAAACCCGTCTGGGACGGTGCTCAGGGAGATCACACTGGTTCAGCGTCAACAGAGTGGGAACCCCTGTTGACGAGGATTTGTTGGTGGGTTGCACCAACATTGATCAACCTCATTCATTGTCACATAAACAAAGAGGACCGAACGCTGAGGAACACACAAGGAAGGAGGATTGTCACCCTATACACTTGTCATCTTCATAACTTTGAGATTAATGAGCCACGTATTCTTATGATAGTGGAGAGTTAGCATGATCTTAGGCCACATGGACCTTAAACTAATTTTTTTCCAAATGCATTTATTACACCCTATTTTGGATAAGGGAAATGGAACTGATTGAGGAGGATTCTAATTCAAGCATAACACTCCTTCTGTCAAGGCAATGACCTTATTTGCTTGAAAATCAATCGAGAAATTAGGATGCCAATGAACTTAGAATATTTGAGTGCCTTTCATCTATGTCATGAGAGAAGTAATTCTGGAAACTAGTTGACGAAGAAATAGATCTTTAGGCTTAGATTGAATCCTGATTATTTGAGTGATGATTCTCGAGAGCCCCAAACACTAATACATTGATGATCCCCCTTTTCCTTATTAGAGTAAGACCATGAAGAAGGGATAATGCTTTAACTTTGTTGTTTGATACCCTTCCTAGGCCCTAAGCATCTATACCAGTTCCTTGTCCCTCAAGTTTAAATACAATCCCTCTCGCTCCTTCCACCCTAGGGTTTCCTTTTGGATCCCCATTAAAGAAGACACAAAAATTTCCTTGTGATTTCTACCAATTTTTGAAATCTTTATCATCCTTCCCGATCTACCAAGTGTGTGGGTTGCTCAACCTTATCTATGGGGGCATAGTACTTCTTTGGATTTGGATCTCGCTAGACCATTCTACTTCTTCTTTTGACAATCTCAAGAGTGGATAGAGAGAACCTCTAGAATTCACGCATTCACAGAGCACTGCTTTAGCTTCAGTAGACACTCTAGCAGGAGGATAGGAATTTGCTTGAAAAATGAGGTTCTTCCTTGCCAACCAAATTTTCCAACAAATAAATTTTGGAAGAGTCAACCAATACAATTTAAATCAATATTTACAAAGAAGGGAGGATGGATACCTTTTACCCCAAGAAGAAAACATATTTTGGATGGAGGTGTTGATGATTAATCCCTTCCCAATAGGAAATATGGCATGGAATCAAACTCTCTGTGTAAACGAATAGTCCAAAAATAAATTCTTTATATTTTCCTCATTAGCTTAGCAAAGAACACACCTAGAAGGCCCATGAGCCAAAAGCCAACAAAAAAAGGTTACTTTGGGAAGGCTCCTTTCATTCTAAAACCCCCTCCAAATAGAGGGATTAGGAGCCACACCTGGGATGAGGGAGAGCACATAGTACCCTTGAGAGACTAAATAAACCCTTTACTTTGATCCCAAACCTCTTTTGTCCTCAAACAAATTGCTCAAATGGGTCTTTCCATGTAGAATAACCTTGAGATGATCGTAATTAGGAAACAAATTAATAGGGATCGCCAAATTCGCCGCAAGAATTCAATTTTCCTTCTTCTAAGACCTTCCAATCTAAGGGTGTTAAACAAACAGACTTCATCCAAGACTACAATCCATGAAGATCGACGATCTCACCTAAGGGCGGGTTGTTCATAATCTTATATTCCAAGAAAAAAAATTTCCCATTCCATGGAATCCATTAGAGATTTTCATGGAAAAATCCCAGGATTTTAAGCAAAGCTACCAAAGTAGCAACCTTTTTTAGGGATTTAGAAGGGGAATCCAAGCAACACAACCTGAGCCCTTTGAAATATTTTCTTTTCAAAACTTGCTTGACCCAAGTAATTTTCCTAGAGATAAGATTCTAGAGAACTTTGGGTTTGAGAGCTAGATTGTTTCTTCTTAGATCCCTTACTTTGATCCCTCTCGATAGATATGGGCCTTTAATTTTATCCCAACTTACTAGGGGGATTTTCTAGTCATTATTCCTGACACTTTGCTAAAGGAATATGCACATTTGCTTTTCCAACTACTTGAGAAATGATACTAGAGATAACATTAGGGAGCATTGGAAAATAAGGAGAGTTGCTAATACCGATTTGATTAAAATAAGCTTACCAGTCGGGTTAATCCAAGATGCTCCCCAATTCTGGAGCTTGATTTGGACTTTTCAATCAGAAAATTCCAAGTCTTCAGGTGAAGGGATATCCAAAAAATCGAGATCCCAAGATAAGAGAGCTCATCTGATTAGTTCTTCCCCTAGAATCCAAGCTTTCTGGAAATGTATAACATCTCCTTTGGGGAGAGGTTCCATCCATATATTTAGCTTTTTTCATTGTTGGCGCTGCTAGGTGGTAGAAATCCTTAAATTTGGAAGCAATCTGACCTAATGCTCCCCATGTCAAAAGTGTTTCATGAACATGTTGGACATGGTTTATGCTCTTGATTCCTCGTACCATTTAAATGCTCATGATTTATTATTTCCTTCTTTCCTCCTCTAACGTTTTGCTTAAACAATCTGCCATAATGATGTACAACATTGGAGATAGAGGAAACTCTTACCAAAGTCCTATGCTAGCTTTGAACAAGGTAGTCACCCTCCCATTAAAGAGGTGCAATCCAGGGGGATCCCACACAGGCCTTAATCCATGCAATAAAAGCTTGAGAAAACCCCATCTTTGCCATAACCTGTAACAAGAAACAATGCCTTACCCAATCTAAAGCATTAGCCATATGATTTTGTATTACCAGTCCTTTTTCTTTTTTTCTCATACTTGAGTGAATGGCCTCTTTGACAAGGATATTATTATCCAATATTTACCTTCCCTTAATGAAGCCTCCTTGGTTTTCAAAGATAATCCAAGGTAGGAGTCTATCCAACCTATTGGCCAAAACTGTAGTTATGATTTTATATGTTGAGTTGCATGGAGAGATAGGTATAAATAGAAGAAATAAGAAAGAGTTGGGTCTGTAGTAGGGCTTTCACCCTTGCTATAGGTAGGAACAACTCTCTTCCGTCTATAGGACGGAAGGGTTGGGTTCTTGTGAGGTTGGAAGAGAACCTACAAAACAATGTTAGGGCCAAACTATGAAACCATGCATGAAAGGATTAGAAAGCAAGAATGGTTGCAAAAAATAAATGGAAACCTACAGAAAAACATTAGACAACAAACCTGCAAGAAAAATATGTTAGAAAACCATAATTAAAATGACTAAATACAAATATTATACCTTCTATGTAGGTGGAAATGGGACACCATGCCCTAGTTTTGGAAGCAGCTCTCTCTCTCTTTGGGATGGAAGCTTGGCTCATGGAGCAATGGAGGAGAGGGAGGGTGAATGGCTTGAGAGGCAAAGGGTCTCAAGGCACTCACACAAGCATCATAACGATAGGGAGAGAAGGAGAGTTTTGAGAGTGACCCCCACCCCTCTATTTATAGCTTTTTTCTAGATATTTAGGGTTTTAAGCCCTTGGTTGGGGCTTTAGCCCCTTTCACCCAATTCTTAGCTCCTTTGGGGGTTTTAAGCTCCTTTGAGGGGTTTTAGCCCCTATGAGAGCTATTTTTGGCTCTTTTTAGGGGTTTTTAAGCCCTTTTTCACATTTTTTAGCCTTTCTGAGGGTGTGGGGGTCAAATGAGGGTCGTGCATGGATGTCTTTAGGTGGTGTAGGTCATGTAGAGCTCATTGGGGGATTTTTTGGGTTAATAGATTGCCCCCTGATGTGTGAGGGTAGGAGCTCATCGTATGGCCGATGNTACAAATAATGTGTGACATGTATATGGACGAGGCAGGCATCCCCATGCTCGTAACGATGTCAAAAGAATAATGTGATCTAAGCTCTATAATACAAGAGCTGATCATGTATAATTGTTGCTACAATGGTGGTTGCCTCAATGAGAGGCTGAATATAATAATGATCTGAAGAACTGCTACATTGGACCCATGGAATTCTCATGGAATGTTATATCTTCATGACTGATAGTCTGTTGGATCTGGAATGGTACATAGTTGTAGGTACTTACTGACGGAGAGTTTGAGTCTCTGTGGTACAAATATGCTACATCAATCATAAATCTATATAGAAGCACTACTGGGGCTTCTGAACACTGTCTCCAACACAAGCCGAAAATCACAAGGGACATGAACCTGTTGGGGTCCCTCAAATAGATTCATCAATGTGCTAGAGTCAGGTGACATCCGAGGTCTTCGACCAAATACTGCACAGACCATTACCCTGTACAAATCTCAACGATGCGATGATGTAGCTGGAGTCGAGCACATGAGAAACAATCATCTGGAGAGGCACTAAGGACTCCTCTCAAGTGGTCCAAGGAACTCATCAATGAGGTTAATGGAACCAGGATACAGGGACCTCTGCGTCTATCCTTTGGAATACACATGTTGTCGTCAACAGAGGGAGACCTGCAACTGGTCAAGGCAATGGTGTTTCCTTAACCTGAAGTGCGAGGGAAATAATCGAAAGATGTGAGACAATCTAAGGACTGACCCACTGAATGGGGGAGGAGGGGTGGTGGAATAGGGGTAGAGGGAGTATAGTGGACTCAAGCTTCCTTTGTTCAGAGTATGACAGCAGGGTGAACCAGACAACAAATGAAACTGACTCATGGGAAAGGGATCATAGCTGTAATACCGGGGATGTAACTGCAGATGGGAAATACTTGGGGGAGGTAGCCACTTTTGGTATTGATGGGATCCTAGGAAGACACATCGCAGAGTACTCTGAACAAAGGCAACCCAAAGTGGGAATGCTAATGAACTATTATCTGTGGGGTGGTGTCTAGAGACACCATTGTGGTATGATCTCGTGGATTTTTGGTGAGCCCGAGAAAGTAAATGCTCGATGGTGCTTTCAATTTTAGAGAGTCTAAAAGCATGAAGAAGACTCCAGTGGGGGCTCTTTTTCGTTGGTAGTCTCCTGTGCCCGAAAAAGGATAGAAGTGTACATAGGAGAGATCGCCCATCCTTTAGGGGATGAGAGACTTCTTTACCATTGGTAGTCCAGTCAGGCCGAAAAAGGTTAAACCTATACTGACTAGACGGTCATTCAGATAATTTTACGAGCATGAACGAAACCAAGTTTGCTCGGCAATCTTTTCTTAATGAGAAGGTTAGAAAAGAGCTTAACAACAACCCATGGTGAGATTTTTCGTAAAGTCCGGCCCCTCTTCCCGAGAAAGCATAAAAGGATGTAGAGGGGAACGGTCTTGGCTTGAATGTGCCAAGGTGGTCCTTTTCATTTGATGGTCTACATAGTCTACAAAAGGAGATAAATGAGACGATGTAGACGTCCTTTCCTATACTTTAACGAGCGGGAAAGGAAGCAGCTGCGCTCGGCAATCTTTTTATTCTTTTAGGAGTCAGAAAAGAGCTTAAAAGAAACTCCAGTATGGTCAACTGATCGAGGGGGTACTGGTGGTGCCCCCATGTCGAGACAATGGATAGTGGTCCAAAGGTCATCCGTGCAGTATGGATGGAGCAGGTGGCTCTTAAACATACATGGGATAGATCGCAACAGAGGCACGCAAATTGGTGCAGCAGAGGCACGCAAACAGAGGTGGCTCTCGGATAGAGGTCAGGAGAGTTGTGTGTGAGTTAAGTTGGACAGACTTGAGTACATGTGATGTGAGTGCAAGTCCGGAGGCAGTTATGTGCCAAATGCATGCAAAAGAAATGATCCACCCTCCGGGTGGTGGCTCGGAGACCCGCATAAGGTGTGGTGGATGGATTTGATAGCTATATATTGAAATGAGATGATGTGCCTTCCAGGGAGATGGTTCGGGAACCCGCATGAGTGGCGGTAGGCAAGTGTAATGCAAGTACAGGTATGGAGACACTTACATCAAAATGATGTGGCTCGTAAATCGAGGTAACTTTCAGGAAGTGGTCCCAAAAATTACTTGTTAAACATGAGACGATGGTCTCATTAAAAGATAGAAGACATAAATTTGAGCCTAGAGGTGTGAGAGGTGTCTCGAACAGGCTTCGGGTGACTCTGAATTAGTTGTTAACGATGATGTCCATGAATGGGGTTTTCTAGAAACGTTGTAAAACAAAAAAGAAAAACCAAGTGACTCATTGGTGATGTTAAGTGTAAAATCTATTGAGGTAGATCCCGTTACGGGGGTTCTCCAAGAGTTGTCCATCAGAGTCAATAAGGGTGTATGCCCCTTTTCCGAGGCAACGGTGGACGACGTATGGGTCGTACCACATTGAATTGAACTTGCATTTTCCCAACTTGTCATTGGGTTGGTCATAGACCATAACCATATCACCTTCGCTGAAGGTGCGAGGGTGGACATGGGAGTCATAATGGGCCTTTGACTGTGTTTTCGCTGCTTCGATGGCTTGGAGGGAAACTCGGCGGTCTTCTATGGTTTGCTCAAGTTGGAGGAGTCATTCTTCCAAAGGCGAAGTATTAGGGAGGAGTTCTACCACGAGGCGGAGGGATGGGATCTGGCACTCTATAGGGAGTATTGATTCAACGTTGTGTACTAGGCGGAAAGGGGTGAAACCGGTTGCAGTTTTTGTGGATGTATGATAAACCCATAGGGTATAGAATAACATGTGATGCCGGTTGGTTTTATGGTTTCCTACCATCCTTTGGAGCATTGTTTTAATGATTTTGTTGACTTCTTCAACTTGTTCGTTTCCCTGGGGGTAGTAGGAAGATGAGTACTGGTGTTCGAATTTCAACATGGTTGAAAGCTCAGTCCAAACAGCGTCTTCAAAGTGTTTACCATGGTCTAAGACCAACTGCTTAGGGACACCAAATCGTGAAATAACATGGTTAAAGAAGAAACTTGCCACCGTTTCACTTTTGAAATCAAATGTGGGCATGGCCTCGGCCCACTTAGCGAAGTAATCAACTGCCATAATTATGTATTTATGACCGTTGGCTGAGGCAGGGTTGATTGTCATGAAGTCGATTGCCCATTTGCAGAAGGGGCCGACTATGACTACGGGCTGTAATGGTGCAGGGGGGGGGTTCTTGCCCTTGGGGCAAAGAGCTGATAGTTGCAACAATGTTTGACTGCCTCTATGCAATCAGCGAAGATAGAAGGCCAGAAGTAGTCGGCCCGTAGAATCTTCTGGATGGTTACCAGACTAAAAAGGTGACCTCCACAGGCTCCGCTATGGCAGTTGTTAAGGATTGTCTCAGCCTCGTCATGGGTGAGGCAGCGATGCATGATGGTATCGATGCCTCGATGATATAGAACATATCTAATCAAAAGGTGGTGAAAGGCTTGATGTTGGATGCGTCGCCTGTCCTCACGGTTTAAGTGAGTTGCGAACTTCTGTGTTCGTAAATATAAAAGGATGTCCCCAAACCATGGGTCCTCCGTGGATATGACGAATAGAAAATCATCAGGGAGGCCATCCTTGGGTGGTTGTGACATGGTCAATGGGGGCAGTTATGTCATGAGCGCGACTAGCGCGAGTGCCTTTGTGCTTTTTGGGGCAACAAACTCTAAGTCGAATTCTTGGAGGATGACTACCCATTTGGCCATGCGGCCTTGTAGAAGGCGACAGCTTAGGAGGTATCCCATTGGGTTGGAATTATCCACTACACAGGTATGGTTTGCAATCATGTAGTGGCGCAAATTCTGAGCCGAGAATACAACGACAAGGGCCAGTTTCTCCTCGGGTGAATATCGTAATGGGGGACCTGTCAGCCTCTGGCTGATGTAATAAATCACGTGCTCCTGGCGAGCATCGTCTTCTTGGACCAAGACTCTCGTAATGGAATTCTCCGAGGCTGACACATAAAGAATGAAGTCTCGGGTGAATTCTGGTGCTGAGAGTAATGGTGCAGAAGCCAGGGCTTGTTTGAGTGCATCAAACGATTCATGTGCTTGTTGATGCCAAACAAAGGGGATTTTTGTGCGGAGCAGGTGTATGAATCTGTGGGCTTTTGTTGCGTACTCTGGTACAAAGCGGCGAAGAAAGTTGGCCTTGCCTTGGAGGCTCTGTAGTTGGTGGTAAGTTTTTGGCGGGGGGAGATCAAGGATAGCTTGAACTTTGAGAGGATCTACCATTATCCCTTTGTGGGATACGATGAACCCGAGTAGACGGCCTGCTGGGACACAAAAAAATCACTTTAGGGGATTTAAGCGAATTTTGTACTTGCAGCAACGCAGAAAGACTTGCCGCAAGTCGTTTATATGCTGTGCTCGCTTTGGTGTTCGAGCGGTCAGGTCATCTAAGTAGACCAGTATGATATGGATTAAATCGTGGAAACAATATGTCATGGCATGCCGGAAGGTGGCTCCAATGTTCTTTAGACCAAAGGACATTACTCGATAGGTGAATGTGCCCTGTAGGGTTGTGAATGTAGTCTTGTAATGATCTTCTTTCCGGATTTGAATTTGGTTATATCTAGAAAAGCCGTCCATGAAGGAAAAGACCTCAGGTCCGGCGCATGCATCAATGAAGGATGTTGGGAAGTTGTCTTTGGGACATGCCCAATTTAGATCGTGGAAGTCTGTGTAAACGCGGATGCTACCCTATTTTTTATTCATGGGAACAAAATTTGAAAGCCAAGAGGTGTACGCAATGGGGTAAATGAAGCCGGTTGTGCGCAGCTTCTCTATTTCAGCTTTAACCGCAGAAGCTTTGGAGGGATGGATGGGTCGTTGCTTTTGGCGCACGGGGGCCACATTGGGCCATGTGTGGATGTGGTGTTCCACAATGGATGGATCCAACCTGGGCATTTCAGTGTAGGACCAGGCAAAGATGTCACGAAATTCTTAGAAGAGTGCTTTGTAGGAAGCAACTTCTTCCGGGGAGCAGGATGCCCCCAGCATGATTTCTTCAACAACCTCAGGATTGGTTGAGATGTTGATTTTGATGGTTGGCGAGATGTTGGCCATGCTCCCTTCTTCAAAGGCATCTGGTGCTGGAATGGGATTTTTGAACCAATCGACTTTCCCATGAATGAAATCTCTGGTTTCCACGAAAAACTAGTCAGATTGCGACACAAGCTCTTTGGGGAGGAAGAATGAGCGATGGTGCATGTCGTCCCATGGGTATTCTAGGGCCGTTAAGGCTTCAAGTATCTCCTCATCGTTGTGGAAGCAACAAAGAGACATGTCTAATGGACCATCGGTGATGGTGGAGACAAGAGGGTCTGTAGAACTGGACATCATGTAAATGGACATGGTGTCTGAAGAAGGAGGCGAGGGGTGGATTTCTTCGATCAGAGTGATCTCAGATTCAAGGGAATGTTGTCAAAGGTTAGCTAGGGCCATTCAAAACTTAGACAAGTCCTGGCAGTGGTGAGAATAATGTCCATACAATCCGCAAAGGGCACAAGCATAGTTTGTTCTCAACGACTTGTTTCTTACTATTGGCCCGCTTGGGAGTTCAACCATGGGGAGGTTTTCCATTGTATCCATGGCATCCAAATGCGCGTAAACTATGGGAATCTCAGGGAAGTTTTGGGTTGGATGGCCCTATTCTTCACAAACGACGCAAGGCAAGATTTGTCGAGGTTCAGCGGTAGCTTTCGCATTTTTTCCCCTGGCCCTTTTTGGGTGGGGTGGTGTGGGTGCGAGTGCGGGTAAGGTGGTTGGTTTTTGCAGGCCGGGTGGAGGATGGGATTCAACTGCAATGGGTTGTACGGGGGTTAAGGCTACCTGGGGTATTGGGGATTGGGCCGATGGATCGACGTATCACACGGGGATCCCCAATGTAAAATTGGGTAAGTTTAAGGTAGCCATTACTGGCTTACTCATGACACCAGGCGGGGGAAAGAGGAAGGGAATTGTGTGGACTGGGGAGGAGCCCAGATAACTGCCTGATGGTTACATGTGGGGATGAGGTTGTGGTGGCAATTGTGCATAATGTTGCGACTGTGGATGATGCTGCAGCTGTGGATGATGTTGCGGCTGCTGATGGTGTTGCGGCTGCGGATGGTGTTGTGGTTGCGGTTGCGGATGGTGTTGTGGTTGGGGTTGGGGCTATGGATGCGATTGATGTTTGGGTGCAGCAGTGTTGGATGAGAGCATGCACAAATCCACAATATCATTTGGTGTCGGTGGTGGCGACACTAAGGGGAAGGAAGCCGTCATTGTGGTATCGGGAAACAACCCAGGACCCACATTCAACAATGGGGAGGATGGTATGTTGTCAAAGATGGTGTTGACTACAGGGACAACATTGGCGAGTGCGGTTAGCCCTTGCGGATCAATGGTGTTGATCGTAGGGATAACATTATTGGTTGGTGCAGTTAGCCCTTGCGGATCGTGATAAGTCAGTTGGTCAATCGTCACAATTTTCCCTTCATGAGGGAACATCATGACATGGAAAATAGTTGATGATATGACTCTCATGGCATACATATAACTTCTTCCTAGGATAAGGTTATAGTCCAACTGAGCATTGACAACCTCTATGTCAATAATTATTGTTTTCCCAACTAATGTGATGGGAACATGTGGGAGGATACCTTGGGCTTTAGTGGGGTGGCCATCACAAGCCCGCATAGTATTAGAGGATGGTTGCAGAATTGGGGATCCAAGCTTCTCCTAGACTAAGGTAGACATAACGCACATGGATGCTCCCTCATCCACTATGCACCGGTGCACGACTAGATTCCGAATGGATACTGGGATTTCGAAGGCAATGGTTGATGGCATCCACGGTTCTCCGTTCTCTGTGTCGAATGTGATCAACTTAGAGTCAGAGGGGTCTACAGCACCAAGGGCAGCTAGTAAGGCTTTCCGTTGTGTTGGGCAAGTTTTGAGTACCTCAAGAGCAGACATGACTGTAGGTGTTTGGGCCAAATCATCCACGATGTTGTAGCTTACAGTAGCTCTAGCCGTGATGTTGTTGGCAACCTGCTGTATGGGGGGGGCGTAGAGGAAAAGGGGTAAATGAAGAGTTGGATTGGTTGTTTTGGACATAGATGCCGCTGATGTGTCAGCGTGTTTGGTGTTAGTTTCGTATTGATTTCGTCTGGTTTGTAAATTGACCTCTTTAGTTGTCATAGCTAACAGGTTGTGAACACCTGTTTCTGCTATCGGAGGTTCCCCCGGGGCGTTGGGATTGGGTTGGGGAGTGGGCACAGTTGCTACCAGTCCTTGGATTGGCAATGGGTTTTGGAGGACCATGGGTGGAGGCCCTGGTGGTGTCGGGTTGGGTTGAGCTGGGGCTGCCATATTAGTAGCATGCTAAACCTCGTTGTGAATGGCCTGCTTAGCGTGACCCATGAAGGGGCATTTGTGTGTAAAGTGCCCGTAGACTTCACACAACTTGCATGGTTGATTTGTGTGCAACGGAGCATTGCGTCTAGGTGCGTTTGGTTGCTGAGGATTTTGGGTTGGCCGATTTTCCCCAGCAATGTTGGGAGGGTTGGGTTGTTGACCGCCTCCTTGCAGTTGATTGTTGCCTTGGTTCCGGGTTCTGTTATTTCTGGCTTTCCCTTGTTGGTTATTAGGGACTGGTTGGTTAGGACGGTTTTGTTGTGCAAATACCTGTCCTAAAGGTGCTGGCGGAGTGGGGGTGGGGGCTTGAGCGGCTTGCACTGGTGGTGCATAGTAGACTTGGGGGGATGTGGGTGCTACAAATGTGGTCATTTGTCCCGCATATTGTTGTGTCAGCCAAGCTAATGCATGGGCCTGCTACTGTGGCGTAGGTTGTGCATAAGAAGTTGTAGCTCCGGACTGGGACATCATTCTTGCATAATATGGAGTTTGGTTTGAATAGGCAACACTGGGGGTGTTGCTTGGTTGCAGTGGCATCGCAGGGGGTGTCGGATGGTGCTGAGGTTGGTGGGAGACAGAACCTAGGATGCCATCTATGGCATGGGATGCCCCTGGTGCACCCCAATAGGAGGTGATTGCACGGGGAGTGTCTGGAATGACAGTGTAAAGGTATCTAGACTGTGCGTAAATGAGGTCAAGCTGTTGGGCCTTCAAGATGGCCTCTTCCTCTATTTGGGGATGTTCGGAGGTGATGTCCTTGGCTATAGGTAGCAGCAAGGTTTTCAAGAACAAGTCCAAGAAGATCTTGTCATCAAGCTTGATCTTGCACACGTTGCGACGTCACCTCCACTCATGGATGTGGTCGGTGATGTGGGTCGCAGTGTTTTGGCAGCAAGATAGCAAGATTTCCACTCCTTCATCATATCTGACGGGGAGTTGGAAATATTGCAAGAACATAAAGGCCAAGGAGTTGAAATCTGGATACTTGGCTTGTGGTAGCTCAATGTACCACTTAGCTGCAACACCTGTGAGGGTGCGTTGGAACAGTTTGAGTTTGATCGAATCATCTATGATGCTATTTGATGAGCACCATAGGTGAAACATCATGATATGGTTTTGGGGGCACTCCCCTACCTTCCCTTAAAACTTGGGAATGTCTGAGGGGAGTTTGGTTGACATGGGAGGCCAAAAGGTTTGATGGCAGATAGGGTCATTTGTCAATCGAGCCAAGTTAGGAAGGTTGAGGCGTGCCATGAAAGGAAGGTTTGACCCAAGGTTAATGTGTGATGGAGCAACGATGGTGGTGGGGTTTGCAGGAACATGATGTACCTGCGTGACTGGGGGTACTTGTGGCACAGTTATGGATGGGCCACTTCCCCCATGTATGGTAAGAGGCACAGTGTGAGTGGAAGGGCCACTGCCCACATGTATGACAGGAGGGCATTGTAGGTGGAAGGGTCACTGCCCCCAGGCATGGCAAGTGGGACAATGTGAGTGGAGGGACACTGCCCCCAGGCATGACAGGTGGGGCAGTTTGACTGGTCAGTATGGGTGGTGGTAGATGACTTATGACAGTTTGCATGACAGTTATAGGGCCACTAGAAGGGGTGTTGGTGGTGGTGTGGGGTATGGACATGGGTCCACTGCCAATCACCAATCCAAAAAATGGATCCGGGTTTGCACTAGCCATGGGGCTAGATGATGCAATATGTAGATCTGGCTCAGATTGATATGATTCTGAGTCTGAATCAGAGGCTGTGTGGCCTTCTGATGGTGTAGAGGGTCATTGAGAATGGTCTCGACGGTGTTGGTTCAAGGACCCGAACTATGGTGGATCGCCTCTTAGGCGTGAGGAAGAGCTTGGGGGATTAATTATGTCTGGTTGGTATGTCAGGTGGTGAAATATGGTAGTGAAAATTTGGACCCCAGTTTTAGTGGCTTCCTATTGTCTTTCAGGTGGTCACTCGGCCACCAAGACTTCCAGGAGATAGCGCTTGGATTTTTCCTCACGGGAGTGCTAGTTAATCAGTGGGGGTCATTGCCCATTTCGCTTGGCAATTCCTCTCAGCGGCCAGCTACTTTGGGGTTCCCGTGGTACTCCTCATAATGAGTTTCTGGGATGATCCCAAGTACTTCCCACAGTTAAGTCAGTCAGGGACTTATGTCCTCAAAGATTGCAAGTGTTTGAATTAGTGTAAATTATAAATTTTAATGGCTAGCTCAACGTCATGAATTGAGTTTGGTTGTTTTATTTGGTATGGGTTGTGTGCATGTCCATTGTATTTCTGTTATACTTGGTGGTTGCTTGTATGGTTTATGAATATTCCATAGAGATTGTTTAGTTTATTACAGCACTTATAACATGGATAAGTTGTTTATGAAAGCAGTAAATTGTGAACATAAATTTAAACACATGCCATACATGAATCTGAACTATGGTAGCCTGACTAGGTGACTGCCTTACACCTGTATTTCTCTTCAACCAGGAAAGAGTGCTGGGCTCTCAACACAATGGGACTAAGCCCATCCATATATCCTTAGGTCACTCTCTAAGTGCAAGGTCGGTCAATAGGGAGGACGCGAACGCCATGAAACCCCCAACGGTCTCCACCCCCTCTACCTTCCAAGTCACCCATTTTTAGTGGTCTCGAAAAATTACAGATGAAGTGCCTATTACTATACAAGCTTCACCCTTCGTCTTATCCCAGAATACCCTGAAGGGTGATGACTGGGTAGAGGAGGAAGGGCTAGGCAAGGTGTTAATTTCCAATTAATAACTGAAATTTAACCTATAGTAATTTTATGCAAGCCTTAAGCGGATTCATTTAAACCATCAACCAATTAAATTTAACAGTGATTTACACAAATTGAAATGAATTAAACACATATGGCTAGATAGAGGCGGCTGAGCCGCACTGACAGTCCAGATAACTTAAAAACCGAATCTGAGAGAGAGATCACCTGTTTTGGGGCCAATGTGTTGAGGGGGTCGCCAAATTTTCCAAAATACAGGCGAGGGGGTCGCTTAGAAATAGAAAACAAGAGCGATCTGGCTCATGAGAGGGAAGTCACACCTTTCGGGCAAAACTGAGCGACCAGGTCGCCTATTTCAGCCCGATAAGTGCGACCTGGCCCGAAAACAGGAAATTTTTTTAACCTGAGCAGGAGACGACTGACAGTAACTTGTACTGTGTCTGAATGGGCTCGGTTTTTCCTTAAGGAGGCTCGACTGTAAACTAAAATGCATAAAAAGACATATCTAAACTAGATTTGACAAGAAATTAAACTAGGGCAAATAAAAATTGAAACTTGAAAAATAAATCCAGGGATCTTATGGGATCGACCTGGTATGGTCGCCAATTCTGTAGTAGGGCTTTCGCCCTTGCTACAGGCAGGAAAAACTCCCTTCCATCTATAGGACGGAAGGGTAGGGTTCCTGTGAGGTTGGAAGAGAACCTGCAAAACAAGATTAGGGCCAAACTATGAAACCCTGCATGAAAGGATTAGAAAGCAAGAATGGCTTAAGAAATCAATGGAAACCTACAGAAAAACATTAGACAACAAACCTGCAAGAAAAATATGTTAGAAAACCATAATTAAAATGACTGAAAACAAACATTATACCTTCTATGTAGGTGGAAATGGGCCACCATGCCCTAGCTTGGGGAAGCACCTCTCTCTCTTTGGGATGGAAGCTTAGCTAGTGGAGCAATGGAGAATAGGGAGGGTGAATGGCTTGAGAGGAAAATGGTCTCAAGGCACTCACATGGGCAGCATAACGATAGGGAGAGAAGGAGTGTTTTAAGAGTGACCCCCACCCCTCTATTTATAGCTTTTTTCTAGAGATTTAGGGTTTTAAGCCCCTGGTTAGGGCTTTAGCCCCTTTTTTGGGCTTTTAGCCCATTTCACCCAATTCTTAGCTCCTTTGAGGGGTTTTAGCCCCTTTTTGGAGGTTTTAGACCCTATGAGAGCTATTTTGGCTCTTTTTAGGGGTTTTAAAGCCCCTTTTTCACATTTTTGAGCCTTTCTAAGGGTGTGGGGGTCAAATGAGGGTCGTGCATGGATGTATTTAGGTAGTGTAGGTCATGTAGAGCTCATTGGGGGATTTTTTGGTTTAATAGGGTCCTTGGGGATAAGGGAAAAAAATGTGGAAATGGTACCCCTCCTATCTCGAGGTAGCTTTGGGATTTTATCACCATCCTGTGGAGATCCTTTTTAATCATTTGCCAATAGACCCTGAAGATCTGACCGTAAAACCAATTGGCCCTGGGGCTTTGTTAATGTCCATTTCCAATATAACATGTTCTATTTTTGTTCTAGTGACCTTAAGTATAACTCAAACATCTTCCTCTTTTGAAACAGCGTGGGGAACTGAAGAGAGCAACTATTGAACTAATTCGTCATATTGCAACCCATATTCTGTAAACAACGTCTTAAATTGTAGGTGGGTTACTTCTTTGATTTTTTTCAAATCATATCCATCTTTCCCCTCATGGGAAAGTTATTTTCAACACTCTATTTCTGGCTTTCCTGACTTGAGCTTGCTTGTGAAAAAACTAATATTTTTGTTCCTAGATTTTAACCAAAGAATCCTAGATTTGAGCCTACAATACTCTTCCTCAACTCTGCAAGACTTATTGATATTTAAATGCAACTTTATTTCCTCTTTGATGTCTTTTTCTAATATGTCTTCCTGCTCCATGTTGGATTGATGCTCTTCCAACTTCTTTTGGGCCTCCTGCCTAGCTTGATTTGGATATTTTAAGCCCTTTTCCCAATCTTTCAAAGCTTTATTGAGACTCCTTAATTTTTCTTCCTAGACAAAGAAAGTAAATCCCATTATTGACCTGTGCCAAATATCCACCACCAACCCTGTAAATCCTTCATACTTGGCCCATAGAGGGTTGAAACGAAAGGAATAGGTCCAAAATTGGTCCGTCCTTGAGGGAAAGGAAGATCAACTCATGATCTGATGCTCCAAAGGGGATGGTTTTTTGAAACAACTTATAATCCTTACAAAATATAGGAACTTAGAACCAAGAACCAATCCAATCATGCCATTATATGCCCAAGACCCACCCGCTTGTTTGACTAGGTTAAGAGGCCTTTGATTGACTTGATATCCGATAGATCCTAGTCGTCAATCAAATCTTCAACCAATTCCCTTAATGGATCCCACATAGGAGATCCACCTTTATTTTATTGTTGTTGAAGGGCAATATTTAAATATCTAGCTAAAATAATGCTTTTAAGATCTAGATTATTTTTTAGCTCTTGCAAGGTATACCAACATTCTCTTTATTTTATGACAAAAGCATTGGGACATACACGTTGAAAAGATTTACCTTTCTCTAGGAACTAATTATTACATGAAGAAGGGAGGTGAAGATCTAATAATTCGAGTAGATTGAGTTTTGTAGAATGAACTTGGAAGTATCTCAGAGCCTACCTAAGCCTCTGGATGCTCCTCTTGAACTTATAATTGCTCCATTACTTCTAGTCCATATTTTTTGGCTTATGTTGAGGAATTACCTTTCCTCAAGCGTTGTCTCCTAGATTAAAAGGATACATGGCTTGGTGATTCTAGTTAGATCCTTCATCACCTCCTCTTTGGGTTTACTACCAATCCCTCTAGTATTTCAGGAGACCAACTTTATCATTTAGATGTTGAATTTTGGTGGGCCCCTTTTGGTGCCCTCTCTAGAGTTTTAGTCTTTGCTGCAATTTTGATGCTCTTGGATATAACCTTCTTAATGGTAGGTGTTAAGGATTTCATCAAATGACTGGGGTTATCACCAACATATTGGGTTTCACTTAGATAGACACCCTAGGGTTGAAAAAAAGCAAAATAGACTCCTTGAGACCAAATACTAACAAATATAATCTAAGAGATAACAAGGAAGAATCTAGTGTACCTTGCTTATCTAGATCTCTGTCATGCAAAATAACCATAGAAACCTTCCTCAAATAGACTAGATAATATAAATATTAAAATTCAAATTTAACATAATAACAAACTAGTTAGATAAAATGAACTTCAAACAATGAGGCTAGCACAAACAATGATAAACAATGAATTTGGGAAGGGAAATATGTCCAATCTATATTTATATAGTAGAAAATTACAATATTACCTTAATTTTCCATGTACCTTGCAAATCCAAGACTCCAGGACTCCTGCTTGTCTCCTCTAATAATTACAACCAATCTCCAAATGTATAAGGAATGAAACTATTTGAGGGCAATCGTTTCAGAACATAGGGGATGGAAATCAAAGCACATGGGTAATGATAAAAAAGGATGGAGATGAGATAATTCCTCCAATATAACTTTACGTAGAAAAAATTCCTTCTCATGGCCTATATCTCTATTTTTTATAGTAAATGGAGATAGTTACCATTGGGTAGCAAAGGTTGTAATCGAAGGCGTGGTTTTCAAAACCACCCTAACTCTCCTATTTTCAATTTTTTTATATATTTTTGGGGAATTTTAGGGGAAATCGCTTCCAAGATAAAGGAAACAAGTGAAAAAATCACAAGAAAACTAAGGGCAACATGCGATTTTAATATTTTGTTGCACTCACATGCAAATTGAGGGTAAACTCATGCAAGAATATTATGATCAATTTAAAGTTAACATGAGCTTACAATCTTTCTGGATGTTAGGAATCATGTTTACTAAATGTCTAAGGCCATAACATGAGAGATCAAATCAAATCTCTTCCATCCATAAGTGCCCTTTTGTGTGATGAACAATGGCATTCAAAGTATAGTCACGCGAACTGTTGTCACGGATGGGGAAGTGTCGATTTGAGCTATAATCGTAGGTTGGGATCCCAAAGTTTTTTTCTTTCCTTGATTCTTCCTCCTTTTCTCTTTGTCTGGCTTATTACCTTTCCTCCTTGAATGATATTCCACCTCTTTCTCCTCCTTATCGGAGGATACTTGATTCTCACTAGGAGCCACCCTATGGTTTTGATCGATTTTCACTATATATCTTGGAGGGGATACCTATACTCGGTTTGGGCTTGGGGTTTTGGTCCCATTTGCTTTCTTAATCATTTTATATTTCTTTGTTGGGTCAAGCTTGACTGCTGACTTCATATTTTATTTCCAATATTTAGCAAAGTGCCTATATTCATGGAAAATTTGACTTTTGAAAGATAGTTGTTCATAATCCAAGAGGTTGAACATGGGTCCAATCATTAATAGTTAACTTGACAGCTTCCATAAGTTCCATCTCCAGATCCGCCTCCATGCAAATCCCGATGCATGAGTATTAATCTCTCGAGTAGGACTTGTCGATGAACTTACCTAGGGTATTGTTGATAACCTTTAGAGAATCATTACTTCAACAATGGATTAGAAGACGAGGAAGCTTGACCCAGACCAACACCACCTTGGGGATGTATTAAGAAGGGTTAAAATCTAGACTCCATTTATTCAGGTAGAGTCCTCGAGGTCCCATAAAATAAGGCCCATTTTTAAAAATTAGATCTCTATCCTCCTTTGAGATGAACTCAAAGATGTAAAATCCATTTCCAACAAAATAAGAGGTGACTCCTTGAGATATTAGGGGTCTCCAATTCCTTTGAACCCAAGCTTTCATCGTTTTTTTGGGGGGATGGACATATCCCTATGAACTGACCAACCAAGCGCCTCTCAACAAGCAAAAGGGTTGCCTTACGAGGTTGATATAGAGGGAGAGCAATGATCAAAATGGAATCCAATTTCTTCACAAAACAAGAAGGGACAACAGATGTTGATTTATTACCTTGAGTTGGAATAAAACACCTAAAGGATGCTACTTCAAGCGGAGGAGAAGAGGGAGGGGGGGAATCAGAGTCCCCAACCTCAACCATGACTTCACACAATATCAACACCGCGTTCTTTCCATGAGAAATACACCGAGATTGGTTGTAGGTGTCGAGAGGACCAATATTTTGAAAAACCATAACCCTTTGGTAATGATAAGTTTTGAATTGATCTTTTGTCAATTGCATTATTTTTTGGCATGTCAGTTATCTAGGTTTTGTTATATTAGTGCATATATAAATATCCCCATACAATAACACAATTACGATAATAGTTATCATTAAAGTACTTACGTGTTCACACTTCCATAGTACTTGAAATATACCACAACATAAATGTCAAACATTAAGGGTTCTCTACACATAAGTCAGACTCAATTCACACTGATACCTAATTTCTCATAAATGGCATTTCACAAGTATATTAGACATCAAATTACAACCTTATTACAATTATAGGTTCACATGCAAATATTCCAATTACACATTTTAAAACATTTTATTTTCATGACAAAATTTGTGTATAAGAACACAAGAAGATAAGGTCGTAGTATAAACATGTTACAAATTGACCATTTTCTGGTTGCTTAAAATAATGGAAAGGTGATTCAACATTTTTAGCCTAGAATTGGACAACAATAATTTTTGATTGATGGAATTCCAGAGATAATATGTTGCACAACTTTTTCATCAATGTAAAATTGCAATTTTGACAATGATTGCCTCATCGGATTAAGGTGATAAAAAACCCCAAAAGTTGAAAATGTAGGATGCTTATCCTTTTTCTAAAAAAGCCATATTGATGGTCCCCCATGATAGTGCTTGATTTTTTTCACTCGAAATCATTTTTAAAAAGAACAAAAGAGGAAGGCTATTAATTTTTGTTCTTTGTTGTTTTGGGTTAATAAGTTTATATATTTAAAATCCACTTATTGAAAATATGCACAACCATGTACTAGATTAAGGGCAAGAGTATATTTATGGATATCATGATATGGTTATTGCTAAATTCCAATTCAATATAGATGACAAGTCCATGCAATTGAATGGAAGTGGGCAATCAAAGGAAAATACGTAAATCTCACTATATGAATTAGTGGTAGGTAGATAGGAAGTAAGAAAATGATAGAGAGAAGCAACAAAGTCTATGGAATGGGAAACTCGAACATTGCTTAACCCAAGGATTTATCATACACTTCGTAATAATAACAAAGAAATTAGCCATACAAGATTGTTTTCCTAAAACTTCAACTGGTTTTCTTCCAATAATAGTGATAACTTAGTAACAAAATTGATTTGTGCATTGGAAGCATGAATTCTTGATCAATAGGATTGCTTGAGGTATGAACGACATCAATCATTATAGAATTGTGATTAGAAAATTCAAGAACCTCTTCTAGGGTGACATTTTTTTCAAAAGCATATAGGCACAAATGGGGAATCATATGAATTTAATTGTTGTTACGAGGATGGAGATAATGGCTATATAAACCATCTTTAAATTCAATGAAGCATATTCTTGTTGCAAATTAGAGAAATTAGATGATACTCAACTTTATTGTTGTCTACATAGTGCAAATACACTAAGCCTATTACTTTTGAGGTTCACGTTGTTATTGATCCTTTGGGTGAGGTAATAATGCACATTTGGCAATAACTATCTAGACAACCTTGGTTTATCATCTTATCTCTAATGGTTTTAGTTACTTTCTACTTTGTCATTTTTTAGACTTATTTTTTATACATACAATTTTTTTTAATTTATTCATGGAAAAAATTATAATTTTGTTCATAAGACAAAATTACATTTTGCATATTTTCTATGTTTTTGTTTTCTTTAAAAGGACAAAAATAATATCATCATCTCTCTATATGTTCTTAGACCAAACTAATTTTCCTTCATTACATTTAGCATTACATAACTCAAAACATATATAATCCAAAATATTTGCTCTTAATAAGTGAGATTATATGGATGATCAATATCATTAAAAATATAAAAGCTATTAGATATCCTTTTTTATATATATTAAAGACAAATGTCTAGTATAGATCTATACTCCCCTAGCATGATGTCCATTAGTGTTAAAAGAAATGAATATGATAATATTTGGATAGTCGATGTTTGATATTTTCCCTTGGTCCAACTAAAGTCCATCGTTTGAATGACCATTAACAAGTTCATTTCTCAATGTGTATATATATTGTATACAATTAAAAACATGAATAATGTTTTTGATGTTTTTGATCTCATTTCGTAAATGTGTATATATATATTGTATAGAATTAAAAACACGAATAGTGCTTTTGATTTCATTTCGTGATGACTACAACAATAGTTCCCCATTTTATTTCCTTTCCTCATACATTTGATAACAAGTAAGGAATCTCAAAAGATATGTAGTGTTGTTAAACCTTTCTCAACTACCAAAGTAAGATAAACTCAAAACCATGGGATCTTTGCAAAATTATTTGAGTCCCGTCTTAGTCTACCTTTAAATTTTAAGGAATGTTGATCAACTTAGGAATATTATCCCCTTGCACCACTTTGTTGATCCCTGATTAATTATCTATATTCTTTGCCACAATTTTTCTAGCAAGCTTGTCCTCAAGTTATTTTAAAATATTTTTATCACAACTTTTCTTATTTAAAAAACTAACATAGTTCCTTTAATAACCCTATTTTTCTTTTTTTAATATTGAAAAAAAACAACTTTCATAAAATGATTATATATTTAAAAAACTTAATTATCCAAAAGACATAAAAAACAAATTTTATTTTTTTATTTAACAATTTCCAAAAAAATCTCAATTTTGAGGAGAAATGTTACATCTAGCTTATGGCTACTTAAACCAACTCTTTACAATATAAAATATATATATATATATATATATATATATATTTTATAAACTTATACCCTAACAAATGCAATGTTATTCAAAATATAAGTTAAAAAGTTATTATATAAATACTTTTTGATATCTAAAAATCAATACTTTAAGTTTAATTTTGATTAAGTCAATTTTCCGAAATTCTAATGTCTTAGAATTCTAAATTTAACGGTAATGAGAAAGATCACATTTGCCAAAAACATGGTCAATGGTGAAAAACGATTTTGTCTACTTACACATTTTTCAAAAAGCCAGTCAATGGTTAACCTACATCCTTTCTGAGAGTTGGTATAAGTTTCCTTCCTCAAAGTTGGTAGAAGTTGGCAACAATTTCGCTTTCTGTTTAAGAAAAAAACTTCTAACATAAATGGACTAGAAAGAGGGTGACAACTTGCATAATTGGGGTGTGGTAGTTGTGGGGTCATTGAATCATCCCCATATATCTCTAATATAACCCCAAAAGATTGTTATAGGGTCATTTCACCTCCCCATATAACTCTAATATAATCCAAAGGAACAGAAGTCAAAGCAATTGGCATTATTATTTAATTGACAAAAATACCCCAACAACACCTTTTTTGTGCATAGTAATCCATCAGATATTTTATTCCTTTCCACTTTGCTTGACTGGGAATTCAATCAATTCCCATTACCTTGACTTATGCAACACCGATCAAAATTTGCTTCAAAACCTCACGTTTCTCATCACCTAATCCCAAAAAGAAGAGGTTGTGGTTCTCTTCCCCTTTTCATCTCAACCTCCCACTGAGAATTGTCAACCTCCCACTGAGAATTGTTTTCATTGGAATTGATGTGATATGGCCCTCGTGGGAACTCAAAAACTGTTATTCTTGAATTTGAATTCTTAAAGAAACTAGCGTTTTCGTTTTTAACCAAACAATGTTCCCACTATTCTCTGATTTCATGCATAGTAAGTCTGACCAAATCTTAAAAATAATTATTCAATCCTCAAACGCCGATAAAAATCCAAATTACAGAGAAATTTGGTGGGGAATCGAGGACCCAGCCAAACCCGACCTAATTATGAATCAGCTTAGTCCTAATAATGAATCAGTTTAAGTCCACATTCTACTGTCTTTTCGGGCTTCTAGGGGCTCAAGATTATTTCATGGATTTCTATATTAATATCATTCAATACTGCGATTATCCCAAAGCTATATCATTGTGTGAATACGTGGTTCATCAGCAATGGCTTCCGAGAGCTTCTCTTTATGAGGAGACCATTGCAGACGGTCCATATCTTTCCCTTGCCTGTTTTCCAGCCTTCTGTACCTTAGATTCCAATAACCCAAATCGTTTCTCTGTCCATCCGAGGAATGAAATTGCCTCCGCCAATGGGGGGCTTGAAGGAGGCAGGAAACAAACCTGCAATGCTTGCAACAGATTTCAGAGCATACCCAGATGCATGCACAGACGATTGCGAGGATGCCCACGTTGAGAATAATGCAGAATCTGATTCGAATCCGGCTATCATGGCTGCTGTGAAGGTGTTGCTGCAAGGGTTGGGCGAAGATGTGAACCGAGATGGATTGAAGAAAACTCCACTGCGTGTTGCCAAGGCCTTCAAGGATGGAACCAGAGGTATGCTTTCAATATGCATGTTTATCTGAACTTTTCTGCATGTTTTTGTGGGGGTTATATACAACACAGATGCTGTTTTACAGTGTTTTATAGTTTAGATTTGATGGCCTCCTAGTACTGGTGCTTATGATATTCATATGAGGATGTTTTAA
Source organism: Pseudotsuga menziesii (assembly GCA_001517045.1). NCBI lineage: Eukaryota > Viridiplantae > Streptophyta > Pinopsida > Pinales > Pinaceae > Pseudotsuga > Pseudotsuga menziesii. The sequence goes on along the minus strand of LPNX010950537.1, from coordinate 380,725 downwards.
ACATTCTATGATGGCCTCCTGGTACTGGTGCTTATGATATTCATATGGGGATGTTTTAAACATTCTATGTGTTTGAAGGGCTGCAAAAGCATTGGGGCAGGCTGAGCCAAGGTTTTTATTTGTGGGTCTGTTGGCAAGATTGGTCACCACCTTTTTTTTCAAAAATACTTATTTATGAGCAATATTTCCGAAAAGATGCTTTAAAGGGCTGCATCACAAATAGCAGACCTCTTTTCGCTTAGGTGCCAGGTCTGAGGGATATATACTATGCATTCCACGAAAATCATGCCATGCATTTCAGGGACATCACATAGGGAACGGAACCTTGGTGGATAGCTTAACACTTTATCGATCTTACAAGTGATCCAACCGTTTTGCTGGCAAAAAATCGAGCCCCTCATAATGTAAATTCTGCATAAATCCATTATGCTGCTTGAGAATTAGATCTCATGCTGAGTAGGGAGACCAAAGATGGACTGCAACCATGGTCGATGGATTGACACTCTATCTATCTCACAAGTGATCCAACTAAGAATTTCGTTTGTGGGGCTGTTGGCTAGATTGGTCACCACCCTTTTCTCAAAAAAGTTAAAAAGATAAATAATGAGAAGTGTTTTCAAACAAATTCCTCAAGGGGCTGCACCCCAAAGAGCAGACCTCCTTCTGCTTAGGTGCCAGGTCTGAGGGGTATATACTATATATTCCTCCAAATCATCATCGCTTTGAAACTCATGCCATGCATGTCAGGAAGATCACATAGGGAGCGGAATATTGGTGGATGGCTTAACACTTCGTCGATCTTACAAGTGACCCAACTGTTTTGCTGGCAGAAAATTGAGCCCCTCGCACTGTAAATTCTGCATAAGTTCATTATACTTCTTGAGAATTCTCATGCCGAGTAGGAAAGCTGTATTGTTATTAACCTAATTAATATGGCCTCCAGTCCAATATATATATACTCAACCCATAAGAGATGCATACAATTTAGTATCAAGCCTAACAGAAAAGCTTTGAGGATCGCCGAATATCATGTGGTTGTCACAGCGTTGAATAATGCATTGTGATAAAACATTTGGAATGTGTTTGAATTGATCTAAGTTGAGTAAGTTTGCCTAGAGGCTAGAAGTTGTATTTACTTTTATTTTTCCTTGGAAAATAGATCCCTGGGAAACCCCTAGGCACTTCTCATTTCGAGGATGGTACCCAGTGTAAAGCAGACGTTGTAGATTAAGAGTGCCTGACTTAACAGGGACATCAAAGGAGGTCCACAAATATCAAATACATCACAGAGACAGCTAGCCTGGGGACTGGATCCTGAGACCTACTTGTAATTCACAGCAGTCAACCACTTGAGCTAGCCCACTGGCTAGAAATTCTTTTTACTTATGAAGCCATTGGATGGTTTGTTGTCTAAAGCGAAATAGATTGGCCAGACTTGGCTGCTGTTCTGGCGACAAGTAAGTTCTTGTATTTGCGAATTGATTGGGTTATTGACTAGTTGCTTCTGGATTTCTTTTGCATTGTGCTATGCATCCATTGAATTAAAGTTAGGGATGTTGCAGTAAACATGCCTGATAAGATCGTATAACGTGCGTGATAGAGAGGCATGAGTTGTTATCCTAGGTTTAATTTACAGTTGCTAACTGTGTCACCTGGAACAAGGAAATGGGATGGCTTTTGGAAACAGCACTACCTAAATTTCAGGAAACGATGAAATGATACATGCAGATGGATGTATGCATTTTAATATTTATCAACACAACTCTTAAGAATTAAAACAAATCACATTTAGGATATTGGCACACATTTATATTGTGAAGAAACTATTCATACATTTCCATTAATATTTAATAAAAGTACATCAAGATTAGCCTACATGCTATACATGAAGCTTACTTAGGAGTGCATGCATCACATAAGCATATCTTCTAAAAGTTATATCAGTACAAAAATTTTAACTTTCCAATACCAAAGTCAACATAACGTCAAAGACACTGTTCATGGATAACCTGAAAAGACAAAAAACCAGTAAAAGCATGAATGGTCACTGGGCCTCCAAAACTGAGGTGTTCAGTCAAAGGATCTGATATCCAGAATGGGCTCCTCCAATCCCTTGTCTTTAGAACCCCTGCCTCTAGATCACATGCCTTTTTTAACTTCTTGATCAGCCACTGGATTGTTTTCCCTTCTAGTGTGGGTAAATTTGATGTTGCTCAAACTCCTTGTTAGTTATAAAGTATTAGTAGCTGCAGCCTTCAAAGTGTTTTTTTCTTGATTGTAGTTGACCTTCTAACCAGCCATAAACAAGACGGGAATCTCCAAACATTTTTATATCCTGAATATCCCTATTCTTTGCCAGCATAAGAAGGATGTAGGCTGCCCTTATATATGTATGGTTGTTTCTCCCTACCCCTGAACCAAACTGAAATGTGATAGAGTGAATGCTGTTGAGGGAAGAGAACTACCATCAAAGAAGCCATAAGAGTATTTTGGATCCAAGATCGACTAATCAATCTGCTTTCAAGACAAATGATTATTGGAGTTTTCATCGAGAGGGACTGTTCATTTTATAGAAAATTTGGACAAGAGAACAAGTTTCCCCCTTGAAGATGGCTTCATTCTTGGCAAGCCATATTGACCAAACAACAAGAAAAGGAATGAACTACAAATTGTTGGAAAACCTTCCATTTGAAAGGCAAACTTGCAAAACTTCTTCTATACCATCTCATGATCGATCTCCCATCTCCACATATATCATGGTGATGATTCATATCAATATCAATATGTAATTTGAATTTCAAGCAATGTGCAATGCCAATGAGTAGTACCTGTTGAAAACTTAGTATATAATATAAACATGAAAATTATATATATATATATATATATAATGTCTATGGTACCTTGATGTACCAAAGTACCCTGTTTGATGAAGTGACGCCCCCGTACCCGTACCTATCCCAGTACCAAAGTACCCTGGCAACTTAGATTTTAATATATTTTGATGGGTTTATATCTAAAAATATGTAGGATGTTGAATTAGCTATAGAAAAGATGGCTTAAACCATATAGCATCAATCATCTAGTAGTTATAACTTATAACATTGTCATCAAATGATCAACCATGATCGACCTAGTATATAGGAGCTTTTAGGATAGGAGGGGTAGTGAGAGTCTTGGGTGTGTGCTCTTAAAACTAGGAGCATTTTGGGAGCGAGCTTCGAGAGTAGGGACAAGGGGTTGGGGGACGCTCCCCCGCAACAGAGAGCGAAACACAAAATAACAGACAATTGTGTTATGAAGAACTACTGCATGCATTGCAATGGAGTTCATCTCCTTATATATTGATATTCATTGAGCAAGTTATTTCCACTTATGAATGTGGGATTAATTACTCACATAAAGTGAATATTAGCCCAACCTAGAGTCAAAGTGACTTTATTACATAATAAGCTTAACAATAGGCTTTGATATATACATGTCTAATTTCAATAGAAACCTACAAAACTAATGTAGTCTCATAGCCACATTTGAACACTATTTGGCTTGGGGATGCGAGATGCAATTTTTCTTTACCTCCTTTGAGAATAAATTAACCTTCACTTGAGATGGATTTGTATTTTGGAGAAACCACCACCACCTCACCCAAAGTTGCTACCATAGGCAAGACACCGAATGACGAAGGGCAAGATGCCAAGGGTTTTGTCAACCCTAGAGATGACGTTGTTATAGCAGTGACTTGGGAGGAAGGTGGTCCAAACCATTGCCAAGGGAAATGATCAAGGTAGATTGTTTCGAAGCTAAGGATGTGTTGAAATTGTATCTCTGAAGGTCCTCCCATGTTTTTGGTGTGGGTGTGATGAGAGGACTTGAAATTTTTTGTCCTTATGTATTTATGTAACAGAGTGACGTTTATGTAAATAAAGTGATTATGTTTTTTTACTTTAGAAAAGTGGGTCTCACTTAAAAAATGTATTTAATAATTAAAAGTGAGATAAGTTGTGGATCCTTGATTTTGTAAAACGATCTTCAACCCTAGATTAGGTAGTTATTGAGGATAGTTACAAAATCTAAGTATAAAACATTAGAGAGGGCAAATGAAAGATAACTCAACATAGAGGAGAGAGAGAGATTGAAGACCAAAGAAGAAAGAGAAAAACCCTTGACACGAATTCCAATGCAAGTGACAACATTTAATGCAGAATTGCAGCAGCATTAATGACACTCTGAAGCAGTCCGTACAGCCATGTGTGGGCACATTTCCCGAGGCAGAAAAGTACAGAAAAGACCGACAGGCCGTACAACATTAATTGCAGGCAGTGGCACGAATTTCAAGGTAGCAAAAAAGTATAGAACAGATAGATCCGTACAACCACATGTGTGACAGAAAAGTACAGACCCTACCCGCACATGTGAAGGTACAACAAGCCGTACTGTACAACAGACACATTTTTCTAGGTATTTTGCTATAGAAGGTGTTTTTGGAAATATTGGTAGTAGGGTTCAGAAGGAAAATGTAATATCCCAAATACTGGTATTCTCTAATGTTCTATTCTAGTGCTAACTCACACACTCAAGCTCATACAAAAATATGAAATAACTGTGTACGCAAACTTGCCATGCAAAAATACCCTAAAATGTAGCTTAATTAGGGTTAGGGTTTGTAGAGAGAAATTAATACTTACCACTGATATTTCGGCTGATAATGACTCCAGAGATAGCTGCATGCATAAAGATCCGGATAGGTGGGCTAGTAGTGCTCCTTTCCTTCGGTGTTACCGCCCCGCAGTACCGTAAGCACCCTCCAGACTGAAGGTGACGTTTTTGTAGGAGGAGAGGTTAGATACCCTCTAAACTTTGCAGAGCTATTAGTCTTCCCCTCCTGAAGAGGATAGCCGGAGCATGCAGAAGATTTGGCCTCTCTAAGTGCCCTAGCGAATTGAACTAGCAGTTTGGTGATCATGCCCTCAAATCCCTCTGATCTGCTGATAGCTCCTCAAAATGAGCAAACGGAGAACTGGGAACCACACAATGCAATGGAATGACCCTGCTGAAGAAGAAGAAGCTGACATGCGGGAGATAAACTAGGAATCAGAGACCTAGTGAATACTTTTGGGTATCCAGCTAAATCCCCAGCTGCAAAACATGAACCTGCAAATCAATAATCCTTCTGAGTGTGTTGGATCCTGAACACTGATGTATACGGTGAATTTCGTTGATAAACCTGGATGGTTTATCCCGAAGAGACTAGAGCAGATATCTCAGTGCCGAACCCTCGCTAGTTGAAGACACCGTCTTCAACCCCAACTGTCACGGCTGCACACGGTGCTGCTGCTCAAAGCTCCAAATCAATCAATAACAATAATAGATATCTCCTTTAGTCCCCTAACCCTTCTTAAATAGATCTTCATATGCTTTTAGGGTTTATGCTTCACTTTTGCATGCATGCAATTCTAATTTGATGTTGACTTTAATACAGACTAAACAAGGCCTGCATGCTCCGCATGCTTTAGGATATGAACTCTGATGGCCTTCTTTCTACACTGATTACTTAATAATACTGAATTGATGTACCTTTCTGCTCCTAGTGCTATTAGTCCTCAGTTATTCCTTTTTATCAAAAACATAACATTACATAAATTTTTTTCTGAGTTGTAGAAAAATTCCTAAGATTGTCTTCTTTAATGAAAAATTTATTTCTAGGGTTTTCCCCAAGCAGTGGGGTTTTGCCCGGTCATTAGACCAAAATTTATTGTGTTCATCTGTTAAAATGTTTCAGTATATAGCAGAATTTTGAAGTGCATTTTCAGAAGTGTGGTTTTACTTTTCATTAATTTTAAGTTAAAGCCTTAGATTCTGACACTGTTTGACAGAATGTATGAATGAGCAATTTCATTTTCTAAGTCAAAATTTCTTCATGGTATCAGAGTTGATGGTATTAGATCTCAGTTTAACAGAGTCATACTGAAAAAGAAGTTTAGCAGGTGTTCTTTGAAGTTTCAGAAAAGTGTTAGGTATTTTCTTCAGTTAATTTTTTGTTGCAAGTTATTTTCCATGATGAACATTAGGTATGAGGATCGATTGGATGGAGTATCCAACTACATTCCATGGAAGGTAAGAATTACTGCTGTTTTGAAAGAACTTAGGGTTTGGAGTTTTATTAACAGTGTCATGACCAAGCCAACAAACAAAGATGAGCTTGAGGAGTTTGAAGCTCATGAAGCCAGAGCCCAGAGAATTATCTTGGATGGGGTTAAAGACCATCTCATACCACACTTAGCGGAAAAGAAAACTGCTAAAGATATGTGGGACACTTTGACCAAATTGTTCAAAGCAAAGAATGAAAATAGGAAAATGGCCCTAAAAGACAAGCTACATAGCATTAAAATGAAAAGTGATGAAGGTGTAGCCTCTTACTTGACTTGTGTTACACAAGTTAAGGATGAGTTGGTAGCAGTAGGAGAAACCATTCCTGATTCAGAATTGGTGAGGATAGCCCTGAAGGGTTTCACCAAGAAGTGGGAGGTTTTTGTGAAGTGTATTGTGGGCAGAGAAACTCTTCCAAGTTGGTCCAGATTGTGGGATGACTTTACCCAAGAAGAAATCCGAGATGGGGCACAGGTTGGCCAAACTAGTGAGGATGCTGAGCAGAATGTGGCACTTGCAGCAAAATCCAAGAACAAGAAGAAGAAAGATCTAAGTCAGATCAAATGCTTTCATTGTGGCAAGTTGGGACACTATGCCACAAAATGTCCTGAGAAAAATATTGTGAAGACTGAAAGAGATGTAGTAGCATTTGCAGTTGTAGAAGAATTTGCCACAAAGTTGAAGAAAGAGTTTTCTCTTGTCTCAATTGATTCCAGTATAGGAAGTTCTATCTTTGAGCATGTCTGGGTTGTTGACAGTGGTGCAACCAGACATATGACTGGAGTCTATGACTCTTTTCAAATGATCACAATGCTGGGGTCGGGACACTGCATTCAGACATACATTGATAGTCCTTAGATTGCTATTCAAGGGATTGGAACAGTTAGGTTCCAACTAAACCTTAGAGAGATCTTGAAAGTACATGGAGTTTTATTTGTACCTGGGATGAGAGTGAGCAAACTCTCAGTTTCATCATTCGAGGATGATGGCTATGGGATGATGATAAGATCTGGTCATATCTTCCTATATCGGAGGGATGAACCAGTTGGCACCACCATCTTGTTGGGAGATCACAGGGACATATTATATGTCCTGAGAGGACATGTTGTACGACCAAGAGTAGGGGCAAGAGGATGGCTATATGAGTCAGAGGATGATGATACTACATTTGATAGAGATGAGGAGAGTGACTCTCTACTGAGCATTGGCAGAAGACTCGGCCAGTCAAGTGATGGTGAAGTTGAGCAGGATGATGGGACTCAGGTTGAGTCTCAGATGTCAGAGTTTCATTTCGAGATTGAGCATATATTTTCGAGGATGATTCCAGAGCAGGAGGGAGTTGTTGTAGGAGTCAGAGATGGAGACAATGCTATGGACCTTCCTCGTTAGGAGGGAGTGTTGAAGTTGTATCTCTGAAGGCCCTCCCATGTTTTTGGTGTGGGTGTGATGAGAGAACTTGAGAAATTTTGTCCTTATGTATTTATGTAACAAAGTAATGTTTATGTAAATAAAGTGATTATGTTTCTATACTTTAAAAAAGTGGGTCTCACTTAAAATGTATTTAATAATTAAAGTGTTTGATCATTAAAAGTGAGATAAGTTGTGAACCCTTGATTTTGTAAAAAGATCTTCAACCCTAGATTAGGTAGTTATTGAAGATAGTTACAAAATCTAAGTATAAAATATTAGAGAGGGCAAATGAAAGATAACTCACCATAGAGGAGAGAGAGAGATTGAAGACCAAAGAAGAAAGAGAAAACCCTTGGCACGAATTCCAATGCAAGTGACAGCATTTAATGCAGAATTGCAGCAGCATTAATGACAGTCTGAAGCAGTCCGTACAGCCAGGTGTGGGAACATTTCCCGAGGCAGAAAAGTACAGAAAAGACTGACAGGCCGTACATCATTAATTGCAGGCAGTGGCACACATTTCGAGGCAGCAGAAAAGTACAGAACTGACAGACCTGTACAGCCACACGTGTGAAGGTACAACAGGCTGTACTGTACAACCAGCATGTTTTTCGAGGTATTTTGCTGTAGAAGGTGTTTTTGGAAATATTGGCAGTAGGGTTCAGAAGGAAAATTTTTCTGAGTTGTAGAAAAATTTCTGAGATTGTCTTCTTTAATGAAAAATTTCTTTCTAGGGTTTTCCCCAAGTAGTGGGGTTTTGCCCGGTCATTAGATCAAAATTTATTGTGTTCATCTATTAAAATGTTTCAGTATATGGCAGAATTTTGAAGTGCATTTTCAGAAGTGTGGTTTTACTTTTCATTAATTTTAAGTTAAAGCCTTAGATTCTGAAACTGTTTGACAGAATGTATGAATGAGCAATTTCATTTTCTAAGTCAGATTTTCTTCAGGATGCAAATTGCACATTAGAGTAATTTGTTGTTGTAGTTGTGACTATTGCTATTCATTTATGAGTCATTGCTCGGACCATCCACTGGTGATGGCCTTGTCATTTAGTTCCTATAATATATTTAGCGTTAAAATTCAGGTGTTGAGAATGCGTCTATAGGAGTCATTCAAGATCATAAATACTGGAAACCTACGATCATCACCTAGAGGTGCTACACTATTTGCGGTTCGGACTTCTAATATAGAGGGTGTGAGGCTTCCTGGCCTGATCATGACCATGATGGTTCTGTCATTTATCAACCACCCTTGCAGGGGCAAGTCAACCACTTTTGTGAGATTTCAATCTTGGTAGGGGTTAAGACAATACATTGTTTTCACAACCCGGTTAATCTCTCATGGTTAGCCTTTGAAATTTATAACATTAATCTGCAATATTTTATATACTCAAAATGTATTTAAAATATATTAATCAATATAATTGTACATGAATATTTTCACATCTAAGATCCAAAGAGTGGTCACAGAAGATTCCCCTTACTATATAAGCAAGATGACCTAGCATGTCCACTTTGGTTCTCACTTGAAGAAAATCTGTATCCTTCAAAACAGAAATCCTATCTAAAGTTTGGATTGCTATATCTAATGTAAAAGTTGAAACTTCTCCAAGGTTGAATTGAGTATTGGCCTCATGAAAAGTTTCTCAACAATGTGTCTCCATAAGAAAGTGATGCTTCTCAATCTAATCACATACATCTCACATACTCTAGCTTGCTTATCAAATCATTTGTTTGTTCCCAAACACAATTCCTATCCAATGAGAAGGGGAAAAAGAAAAGGAACATTGTATTCAACAACAATTCAAGCCCAAAGCACTCTTGCAAGTTTGCAATTTCACATTACATGTTAAATTATTTTAGGTTTACGATAAACCACACAAGATCCATATGTAATTCTAGTGCAATGAAGTCAATCCTTTACCTATATAAGATGTTATGAAGGATCAACTATCCAAGTGATTGAGTTGTAAAAGAAGAGTGGGACGTACAAATACCTTGACACTTGCCTAATTCACCTTGTTTCATTGTCTTTCACATTCCATTTCTTAATAATAAGAACTATCAGGGGACATTTGCCAAATCTTTATATAGTTCTTTGGTTCGGTAATCTATAATGGCTTTCCATAAGACCATCTTCAATTATTCCAATTATGTCTATGAACATTTGAATTTAACTTTAACAAGCATAGATTTGAGTCTTTTGACAAGTTGCAATAAATCTGGTCGATCAATTGCTTGGAGTTGTTGACACTGATTTAAGCATCGTCTAGCATAATCACTTGTGGCCTTGCCCCACTAATCTTCTCAATTGCTAAAAAACTGTTTATTTGTGCGTGTATGTATATACAATTTATATATTTAATTACATCGATAAACATTTTTATTTGAGATTTGGGGTGGACTACAGCCTATGCTTTTTCATCTACCGACGAGGATGAGACAAGTGTACTGTCGAGATTGATTCTATGGCAGTCGTTCAAAATTCAAAATAAACAATTATAAAAAAAAAGAACATAAAAAAGAACTGGTAGCAATGCATGAATAACTCATAGCCGATGATTGATAAACCAACGTTCATGGCAGATAAAAATAAAAAAGAATATAAAAAATAACTGATAGTTGATAAATGGATAACAGGAAGAATGTCGGTGATAACATGTAGCTAGGCATGAATAACTCATAGTTGAACCTGTTTAACTAGAAGATTATGAGGAATAAAAAAATATTTCCAAAATGTCTTCCATTCCATAACTATCTCAACCATTTGATCCCTATCGACGTGATCCAACCACAAACTATGTGGGTATACTAGTATTTATGTAGTACACAATGTTATATAAAAAAAGATCATCATGAAATTGATTAAAACATTTAATACATTTTAGAGGGCAAAACATAAGTGTAAGTCACAAGTGACTGTATGGATTTGTACGTGCTTGTATGGATCAAAACATTTACTTTTTTGTTTTGTTTTGTTCATTTAACGTGTAATGTCCCTATCCAAAAATTTTCCCAAACTGCCTGGAAGTGGTTATAAGGACTTTCGTCAATCACTTAGTTTCTAAACTGCTGTAGCTTACTGTGTTTAACTCAATGTTTGGAGATGCACTTATATGGGCAGATATGAACTTTATATTTGTCAAAACTTCCTGACAAGCACTGCAGTAACTTAACGTGCAAGAACATCTGACTTGAAATGTACTGTGTGATAAGCTTGGGTGAAATGTTTTGTCAAATACTTTGTGGACAGAGATCTGAACGCTGAGTTCAGAGATCCTGTAGCTAACTGGTGCTTGGATTTGGGATTTATCTATCAGATTTGTTTTAGGAATATTGTGCCAAAACCATAGCTTCTGATAATATAAGGACTAGTGTGTAAGTACCAATCAACAACCCACAAAAGAAATCAAAGTGATATCAACGTACTTTTATTAACAGCAGTGAATTAATGGATAGAAATCCGATTTGGTATGAAATCTCAGACCTGGGAGTGTTTACAAAGATGCCAAACTCTTTGAGGTACTGTAGTGGCTCCCCCTTATGCACAGAAATACATGGAATCAGATGTATAAGAGGCTGACCTTCTCCCAAATACAAGTAAATAGCAGCGCTGAGATATTTCCTGGGTATCCTGTAGGATAGATCTGGAACTGACAGCCTTTTCTTCAATGAATATATAATATTTGTGGGAGATGATCCCTTGGTTTTGTGCACCCAAACTTCCTCTAGCAGCTGGTATATTTTCACAATATGCTTCCATTCAATCTTGGCTCATGAAACTATACATAGGATCCCAAAATCAGTCAAATAAAGGTACGCTGCCCCCCCGCCCCCCCACCCTTTTTTCACAATGATGATGTCTGCAATAAAACCAGTGTGAGAGTGAGGTTGTTAGAACACCCTTCTCACAATTGTGACAGTCCTTTCTTATGAAAAACACAGCACTGATGGTAAGAGAGTCCTGTAGCAGCTTGCCCCCCTAATAACTCCAATAGTATTTCAGCAACAGTGACTTTTCCATAGGAAATATGGAGCTCAGCAGTAGTATGTAACTCGACCTCTTTCCTGGGCAATAGATGGAAGTCACAAGGTGAATATATGACTGTCCTTTTAACAGCTGCGTTTTCCTGTAGCAACAAACTAGTTCAGAAGAGATGAAGAGAAGGAAAACTTCACAAAAACTTGGTGATGGTGGTGCCCTCCACAAGAAATGCTCCTATTCGAACCCATGACTTCACAGCTCAAGCATTTTTCCCCCCTTTTTACCACATCTGACTGGTGCGACCTCTCAAATCTGGCAGAGAATGTAATGCACCCTCTTCCTTGGGTGTCTCAGCTTCCACAAGTGCACCCTCCCACAAATATCCACTGGAAACTCTTCCAAACCCACTCAAACTCAAATCTCTGAAAGTAGAAGCAATTTCATCTCATGGCAATGAATAACATGTGAGAAATCTGAGTGATTTCTCCTTCCAATAGCTAGGGTGGATTTGTCTCACCATCAAAACTATTCTCCTCCTAGGGTTTTCGTCCCAAGAGAAAAGCTCCAAGAGCTCTCAATCTTGTTTCTCCAAAAATGAAAAAGTCATGAATGATTGAGAATGAACTCAAATCCCCTTTTTTATAATCTCCCGATGACTTTTCTTCCCCCGCCCCCCAACCCCCACTTTTTTATAAAATGACTTTATAACCTTTTTAACTCCTTTTAAGTGCCGGAAAGTGATTTCTTGGTTCCTAAGACATTACCAGACGTTGGAAGTCCTTTCTCATCATCCCGTCCTTTAGACCTTTTCATTCCGGTTCTAACGAGCTATTACATGAAGGTATTGCTTAAGGTAATATGATCCAAATAATACCTTTATTATATTTAATTAAAGTGCTCAATAATAACCCAAAATTACGGAAATTGTTGGAATGCCATGGAATCAAGAGCGAACTGTGCGGAAATGATCTCGATGGTGAAATATGGTAAATGGACTAAGTTGGGCGTCACATAATTCCTTCAAACCCTCTGAGTTCACTGTTAACCTCCATTTACTCCTTTGGACAGACCAGCATGAACCTCTAAGGTAACCTCCAACTACAAAGTAGGGGAATAAAAAAATGGGGACATTACATAATGCATTGTTCTTAATTCCACACATTGAAAGGAGAAGAAGAAGAAAAAGAACAAACACTATTTTCCTGAATAGAAAATGCAAGGAAATATTTGATAAAAGTTTAATTGGTATTTTGCATTAGAAACACTCGCAAAATATTGGCCATGAGTTTCCTCCATGTTTTGATATCATTTCATTCCAAAAATGCTTCTTGTATGGAAATGTGGGGAAAGTAAGAAGCTTTAGCGACATTGTTGATGGGCTATGTTTCTGGTTGAGGTTTGTCAATGGTGGTATTAGGGATCAAGGGGACTAGCTTTAGAAAAATGAACAGACCACCAAGTTTTAGGGGACATCAAGGTTTACGACATAGGGACCCTCCAAAAAAGAAATAAATTACTAATTTTGTTATCCCTGAATTATGACTAATCATAAGTAAGATCAATTTTACATCAAATTATCTTGCCTAGAAAATGCAAGGAAAATTTGGATAACAGTTTCCCTAGCATTTTGTGTTGGAAATATTTGTAGAATATTGCCCATGAGTTTCCCCCCATGTTTATGTATATTTTCCATACGAAAAATGCTTCTTATATGGAAACATGGGGAAAATTAGAAGCTTTAGTGACGTTGATGAGCTATGTTTTGTTGAGGTTTGTCGATGGCAGGATTGGAGAATGAGGGGACTAGCTTCAGGAAGATTGGAGAGACCACCAAATTCTAGGGGACGACAAGGTGATCAATGAATTATGACTAATCATTAGTGAACAATTTTACGTCCAATTATCCATTTTGAAACTTAAAGAGGTGAGTCATTGATAATAAAATTTTATATAATGTCAGTGTGATGTATGTAGAACACATTTTGTGTCATTACTCGAATTTTTCAATTTGAAAAATGATGTTTTAGGGCTTTCATATGAAGTACATGGGTTTTAACTTTGAAGATAAGTATAATTTTATTTATGTCCGACAATTGTCCAAAAGGAGAGGTCAGTGGGACTTAAAAAAGTACAATCAATGATAAGACCCTGTAGGAGTGCACTAGGCTACACCAAAAGCATAAAGGTAAATTAACATAACAAGAATTAACAAAAGTGCATGAACAATTCTAGTAAAAGAACATATAACGTTGACTTCAGAAGGGAAGGAATGTAGGAAATGTAGAAGTTCAGAAAGAAAGTTCTAAAGAATAGTGTGGCCCTCCCATAAAAATAAGAATAAATTTGTTATTGGGGAAGACCCCCCCACAACATAGGGGATAGTTGGATCTATCTTGACGGGGTCGAGGGATGTCCTAACATCCTCCATCAGACAAGGATGATGTAGAGATTGTCTGCAGTTGTCCCTCACATCTTGGCAATGTTAGGTGATATTTCTTGCTGGCCCTTTGCCCCTAGCATGCAACTGCACTGTATGTTTGCACTAGGACTGTTGGATTGTATTTTGTGGGTGTCATCGATAATTTGCAGTTTTTCATCCATCTCTTCTGCAAAATTCATAGCCAATGCAAGAAAGGGCCAGATTCAATTGCCTTCATCATGTACAAAGGAAAATTCAAAGTTGGTTTCCTATCTGATTGGGTGGTTTATTTTCGTGGATAGTGGCTTTAGGGACATTGCAACGGTGTTTGCTGAGTCAAGGGCAATTTGTAGATGTGTCCCTGTTGACATGTCACAATTTTGGTTTGACATAGGGAGCAGTTTCTCATTGCAATGTTACTCTAATTTTCTCTAGCCCCACTACTGCTTGTCAAATCCTTGGGCCTACCTCTTTCTCTAGCCCCACTACCGCTTGTCTTCTCTCATGCCACTTGTTAGATTCCCCTAAGACATATCTGATCATGTTCCTAAAACTCTAATAACGTCAGATTGGTCACCTGGGTGGGTTTACCTTCTTGAGTTACTTGAAAATAAATTATCTAATCTTTAAGCTCACAATATAATCAACATGCTGACTACTGTGTAGTCAATAATTAGATAGCTTGAAATAATAAAATTCTTCAATTAATTAATGTGACCACACAAGAGATAACGTATCCTCTCAACAAACATAACTAGATCAAGATAATAAAATATTCTTTAGACTTATAAAGCTATATGTAAATAGTTAGAACAAGGAGTTCTATCTTGCTTAGAGTTAGCTCTCCGCCTAACCAACTGGTAATCTAGTTTTGAGAAGGGCACCTTTCAAATGAGTTTTTATATATAGTTATGGGCCACTCTAATAGCTAGATGGTGCAACTTTATATCCTTATTTGGCAAACAAATCTCTTGGTAGCTGCTCCTTTCTTGGATTGGCACCACTTTGGATGCAATTCCGGATAAAGTTTCCAGCACTTCTCATCCATCTTCCCATCTACATCCCATTGTTTACATTGCCTGTTGGGATCTTTCCTTTTTTGGATTGTGGCTGCAATCTTCTTGCCTTTTGTCACTTTTGCAGTTGCCCCTGTTTGGAGTCCAGCTCAATCTAGAGAGCTTTTTTGCTCTCCTCATCTACGCTTTTCACACTGAGGAGCTGTAATTGCCTTCGGATATGGCTTAATAGTCCTCCAAGGTACTTCACCACTACCTTGGGCTCTTTCAAAAAGATACCCAACGTGATGGCTTGCTTCTGGAATTCGGATGTGTGTTGTACCCCTTGCCCCTGTTTTGCCAAAGGTACTGCCATTTCATGAGCTGTTTTTCTTTGTAGCCTATGGGCTAGAACTTCGATTTCAACGATGCCTCGAAACCCTCCCATTTTATAGCCTTGGGATTTTTGCCCAGCCTCAATGCATCCACATAGCTCTCCCACCACAACAGATCATGTCAAGTCATCTTCAAATGAGCAAAGGAAATCTGCAGTGCTTCTTTGATGTCATAAAGGCCAAAATAAACATCTGACTGTTTCAATCAGCTATTCAATTTTCAAGCCTTAACTTGACCATTATAAGTTGGTATTTCAAGTAACCTTAAACAAAATATTGGAAGATGAAGGATGTGTCGTCAAGCTTTTTGCCTTTGGAATATTTTGGGTCAACCTTTTCTTCTTCATGCTCAGTTTTTGTTGAGTGTCCTTCCTTACCTGTCATTACAAGCAACTGTGTACCATTTCCGTCAATGCAACAATGCTCTACTCTAGCTGAGTAAACCTGGCTTCTGGATCTTCATTGTCATGAAGTACCTGCCATTTTTTTGTTTTCTGCACCTTTCTAGACCTTGCAGCAATGCTTCTTCACTTTCTTGGTATCCACTGCGGGTGTTTCCCATACAAGTTATTCACCATCAGATTGGATACTATATGATCCATAAACAATAGGGCCATGGCCCGTCTTCCTTTTCAACATTGATTCTTCTTTGTGGAATTAAACTTTAATGTGTAATGTCTATAGTATATACAATTCACTGTCAAATTGAGATCATGCTTCGTGACCTGAATTCATTAACTGGGATTAATGGCTCTGTTTCAGATTGGTTCCAGTGCTTGGTGTGTTTGCTTTGCAGGGTCAAGGCCAGTGCTCAACCTTGGAGCAAGCCACTCTATTTTAAATTCCAATTGATTATCACTATCTGTCTCAACTCTCTACAATTCTGTTAAGCCAAATAACAACACACTCTACAATCTAAATGTGCATTACACAGCTCTCATTCCACCATATCTCTGCCATTCCATTTACATGCAAGTCAATATATAATTTGTGGATAGCTGTAATTGAAACACTACATTTTAATTCTGTCAAGCCAGCTGAATAACACTCTATTTGTGTTATACCAACCAAAGAACACATAATAATAACACATTTAATAGAAGAGCATAAGTTAAACATTCCTTGAGATTACTTCTCACCATAAGTGGACACGATATACTTTGAAAGTAAATTTTTATATTGATATGTTGATGGCTGTAGGTGAATGCCCAAGTGCACTGGCTGTAGGTAAACAATGTGTATTGCTGTTTTTGACTTGCACAGACAAAGGGGATGGCTGTAGCTAATGATCCACATAGCATTCAAGCTTGTTCACTATGCCAGTGATCCAATCAAAGGAGGTAATTGAGCTGTAGTATGTCGTTTACACCAAACACAAACAGACAGATTATATCCCACAAATTGCTGATGTGAATGCCTTGAATGCAAACGTTGGACAGAGTTGGGCCATTGCAAATGATAAGCCAACGATGCCATCAATTTAAATTACTCCTGTGGATATATGGGCACTGTAATTAATTGAAGACAGCGAATTCTGTGTGTGAAGTGTGTATGGTATCCCAGGCTCCAGCACTTAACCGATGACTGGTGAGTGAAGGGAATGCTAATTTCCAGCAGAATCATTAGACTCTCAGGCGGAAATTCACACACGAATATACAAAACTGAAGCAGTTACCCAACAAATCTCAATTACATAGGCAATTAAACACCATTAACAACAGGATTTACCTTGGAGAAAACCTGAAGGTAAAAGTCCAACCTTGAATGGCTGTGCTCAGTTTTTATTTCTCAGCAATTACAGAATGACAAAGGTGTTTTGGTTCTCTGGAGCAATACCGATTACAAATTTGGGAATATTTATGCATTCCCTCTCTTCGGAGCCAAAGAACCCCTTCTCAAATGCTGTGGATGAGTTTATAGGTATTGCTGGCTTTGCTGGGATCAGCTGGAAGGGCAGGCGCCCCAACTCCTCATTTCTCCAACTCCAGTGCTCTTCCTCTCCTTTGTCCATTTGCTGGCAGTGTTCATGTGCAAGGTTCTTTTGTTATTTGTCTCTTCTTTCTTTTAATTTTGGCAATGTGTCACTTTGGCAACAGGCGGTAGTGGATTGAACACGTGTGTGCGATAGTGGATTGAACAAATGCGGGGGACTCTTCACACTGTCAACCTCATCCTCCGACCTTATTATCAACTTTTAAGTCCAGAGATTCATTTCTGTAGCCAATTTTCTGGTTTTGCTTAGTGTTTTGCGTTTGTGCTGAGCCAGCCATTTGATGCTTGTTGTGGATCTGTTTTGGATCATTAGTGCTCTGAGTCAGATTGCAAAGAAAATTATGGACATGGTTACACTCTCATAGCTCATAGGCAATGGTGTAACTGAAGGGATCTTCGTCTGAGAAGATTATTGCTATACTGGCTATGAACTCATGCCATTTCATCATAGTAACATGGTTTCAAAAACATGGTTTCACACATGGCTTCTTGCCATGGCTTCTCACTTATAACTCTTGGCATCCCACCAACAAGAGATGCATCATATGATGAACCTAGGTTTCTTTATGCAAGAATTCACAGCGTCAGGTACTAGAGGGAATGTGTAGAAACTTGTTTTTTTGGAAACCATGACGAATGAGGAAGAAAATGGTCCTCTACTTCCTAATGCAGAAATGATCATATTTTTCTGAAATAAGATTTGTGGAGGAGTTATGAAGACAATTCAATTATTCGTTTTCATATATGAAACACAGATAATAAGAAAGGCTTGAATCAAGAAAAATGGGCTATACTTACTCTTGAAAGAAAAACATAATGATGTGTGTTCTCATTTTACTGTGTAGTTAGCTCGCTAATTAACGGTGATCTTCACACTACGTTACATTTTTAGAACTCCCTCAAGCCTGTACAACCTACTTGTGCCAAAGTCTCTTGAATAGTTCACAAGACGAATATATTCCCTTTGTAAGCCTTGAGCAACCTGGCAACCTTTCTTTAATTGGTGGACTTCCAGCTATTATATAGATTTGAATTGGTTCCATCCCATTCACAAAATGAATCTAACATCACAATGGTTACAGTATATGTCATGGCACCTCAGAATATGTACTGTTCCAGCTTAGAAGAAACACCATTATCATGTTCAGCAATGAAATTAAATTTGAATGCCTCGTTTGTATTGGGCTAGGTGTAGAGTAAGGGTGATTTAGAGGCTAGATGGCGGCCTTAGAATATGACAGCTTTGTTAGAATTAAGTGCCACCTAATTGGGGCTACCTATCCCAATCAAACCATAGCAGCAAGATTTGGCTGTATTGGCCTTTTTTGCTGTACGGAAATTTGGCAGTATGAAATTCATAAAATATTTGGTACAGTATGAATAAGGTACGGTCAACTTGCATTTGATTGTATTTGATAATATACCCTAATGGTTTGATCCCTGTTGACTCATAAGTCCAAAAATCTAACATACCAAAACCCTCAAAAATATTAAAAAAATCTCAAATATGCCTATAAATATAAATTAATCACAAAATTGTCAATAAACGGATTATTTTTCTGCTTTTCTTTCCAACATTTCTAACAAAAAGCATATTTTCATATGTATGAAATGTATACTGTAAAATTTTCAGCTCATTCCCCAACCCGGTTTCATGCCACCATTTTCATTGTTTAATGCCCAACCCAATTTACTTTCAGCTGTAAATTAGTTGATATTTCTCATAAACAATTTTGATAGAAACACATGAAGATTTACAACTTCAATGAGCAGAAACAAAACACAGTCACACAAATTTCAGACACAATTATTTTTGGTCAAATTGACCCAGGCAAAACCCCAACCTCCGGGGAAAACTTGTTCTTGAGAGAGAATTTTATTTTTTCTATAAAATTTAAGTACAACAATTTCAAAAACAAAGATACACTTATCTCATCCACAGTGCTCAGCAATGACTGAAAACAGAATTTCACAGTTAGAAATTTTCTGCTATCAGGCTGCCTCGAAAACTGTGCCATTCTTTGACTGCATGGTCCTTGTTTTCCACGCCCACTGCTGTACTGTACGACCTGCATGGCCCTTGAATTTAGTGCTCTATGCTGTACATAATCACCTCGAAATTTGTGCCCTAGAGCTGTATGGTCTGCCTCGAAAAACATGCCCATCATTGTACAGAACTTCCTCGATTTTTGTGCCCAGAAACATTCTTGAATTTCATGCCCCTGATGTACGGAACTTCCTCGATTTTCATGCCCAGAAACAGTCTTGAATTTTGTGCCCCTGTGCTATGGACAGCAATAAATGTTGCTGTACAGACCTCGATTTTTGTGCCCAAAAATTTCCTGGGATTGTGCTGTACGGAATTGTTATTAATGTTGCTGTACGGTCATTGGGAATTGTGCCCACTGCTGCTCTCTCTCAGTCTCCTGCGATTTCTCCTTCTCTTGCTCTGCAGTGCTCATGGAAAAAAAAGAATGAGTCTCATTTGCCTTTCGTTGCCTTTTTGGTGTTTAATGAGGTAGCTGAATGGTCATCTAATCTAAGGGCCCAAATTGACTTAGATCAATGGATGAGAAATAATGTGCACTTTATTTCTCTCCAAAATTAATTTCACTCAACTTAAAATTAAATATTACAAAAGTCCCTTTAATCACTAAAGTGAAAATTAAAAGCTCATCTCAAGTCATTTAATGCAAGGGTCATGTTATTTTCCCCTTTTAAGTGACTTAGGAAAAAAGTCACTAGGGGAACAACTTCCTATGTACAAAAATTAACACGCTCTCTTACAGAGGAAGGTGTTCTGCACCACACCCAAATTGTCTTTGAAGTGAATGAACTTGCCTCTTCCAAGAGACTTCATCAGGATATCTGCAACCTGCTCATCAATGGAAATTACTGCAACTCCACAGCTCCTCCCTGAACATAATCACAGATGAAATGGTACCTGATCTCAATATGCTTTGACCTGTTGTAAAATACCGAATTCTCAGAGAGCTGGATGCAACTCTGATTGTCACAATAAATCACTGTAGGCATCGACTTTTGATAAAATAAATCCACCAACAACTTGCGAAGCCACAATGCCTCGCAACTAGCATGGCTGGCTGCCATGTACTCAACTTATGTAGAACTCAAAGCAACAAACTTTTGCTTCCGACTGAAACATGACACTGCTGCTGAGCCCAAACTGAATTAACATCCGGAAGTGCTCTTCTAGTCTGCCACACTGCTTGCCCAATCTGAATCCGTGAAGCCAATCAAACTAACCTCATTCGATCTCCTATAATCTAGAGCATAATCCACTGTCCGTGCAAGGTATCTCAACACATGCTTCGCGGCAACCCGGTGCACTCTTAGGCTCCACCATGAACTAACTGAGAGTGTTTATTGCAGAACACAAATCTGGCCTGGTGTTTGATCAGATACATCAACGAACCAATGAGTTGACGATATAAAATAGGATCCACCAACTCTGCCTTAGAAGCATGAAGCTTCTTCTAGTTGGTTGGCCTGCAATCCTCCATCCGAAATCTCCTCAGAATATCTATTGCATACTTTCCCCTTTTAAGTGACTTAGGAAAAAAGTCACTAGGGGAACAACTTCCTACGTACAAAAATTAACATGCCCTCTTACAGAGGAGGGTGTTCTACACCACACCCAAATTGTCTTTGAAGTGAATGAACTTGCCTCTTCCAAGAGACTTCATCAGGATATCTGCAACCTGTTACCTACTCATCAATGGAAATTACTGCAACTCCACAGCTCCTCCTTGAACATAATCACAGATGAAATGGTACCTGATCTCAATATGCTTTGACCTGTTGTAAAATACTGAATTCTCAGAGAGCTGGATGCAACTCTGATTGTCAAAATAAATCACTGTAGGCATTGACTTCTGATTAAATAAATCCACCAACAACTTGCGAAGCCATAATGCCTCGCAACTAGCATGACTGGCTGCCATGTACTCAACTTATGCAGAACTCAAAGCAACAGACTT
Organism: Pseudotsuga menziesii; assembly: GCA_001517045.1. NCBI lineage: Eukaryota > Viridiplantae > Streptophyta > Pinopsida > Pinales > Pinaceae > Pseudotsuga > Pseudotsuga menziesii. The sequence goes on along the minus strand of LPNX010950537.1, from coordinate 359,382 downwards.
TTGCTTTCGACTGAAACATGACACTGCTGCCGAGCCCAAACTGAATTAACATCCGGAAGTGCTCTTCTAGTCTGCCACACTGCTTGCCTAATCTGAATCCGTGAAGCCAATCAAACTAACCCCATTCGATCTCCTATAATCTAGAGCATAATCCACTGACCGTGCAAGGTATCTCAACACATGCTTCGCGGCAACCCGGTGCACTCTCTTAGGCTCCACCATGAACTAACTGAGAGTGTTTATTGCAGAACACAAATCTGGCCTGGTGTTTGATTAGATACATCAACGAACCAATGAGTTGACGATATAAAATAGGATCCACCAACTCTCCCTTAGAAGCATGAAGCTTCTTCTAGTTGGTTGGCCTGCAATCCTCCATCCGAAATCTCCTCAGAATATCTATTGCATACTTTCCTCGTCCCACGAAAATATGACCAGGCTCTTGCTAAACCTCCAATCCCAAAAAATAGTGCATCAACCCAATGTGAGTCATCTCATACTCTGAAGCAAGATCTCTCTTGCAAACTGCAATAGGTCTCTCATCACTTGTGATAAACAAATCATCCACATACAACAGAAGAATGAACGGATAATCTCCAACCATGATGAAGTAGAGATTTGACAACAAGTAAGAGTCTATCCTGGAATACCAAGCTCGAGGAGCTTGCTTCAACCCATACAAGGATTTCTTTAGCCTGCAAACATAAGACTTTCTCCCATGAATCTCAAAGCCCTGTGGCTGCTCCACATAAACTTCTTCATGTATGATTCCATTGAGAAATGCAGTCTTCACATCCATCTGATGGATTTTCTAACCCATTTCCGCAGCAATAGAAATCAATGATCTGATAGAAGTATAATGAGCAATCGGTGCAAAGGTCTCATCTTAATCAACTCCCTCTACATGTGGAAACCCCCGCGCCACAAACCGAGCTTTGTTTTTCTCCACACTGCCATCTACAACATGCTTTACCTTGCAGCAATAGAAATCAATGATATGATAGAAGTATAATGAGCAATCGGTGCAAAGGTCTCATCATAATCAACTCCCTCTACATGTGGAAACCCCGACGCCACAAACTGAGCTTTGTTTTTCTCCACATTGCCATTTGCAACATGCTTTACCTTGTAAATCCATCGAGAAGTCACCATTAACTTCCCCTTAGGTCTCAGAACAATCTCCCACACATCGTTCTTCATGATGGAATGGTACTCTTCCATCATGGCATCTCTTCACACATGATGCTGGGATGCCTCCTTAAAAGTAGATGGCTTCGAATCACGAAGACTAGCAACCAAGACCATACCCAACCTATCTGGCATCACTATAGTCCTCACTGGTTTCTTGGGCGCTCCAAGATCCTTTGCTTCCTTCAAGGTATCATGAAGCCATTTAGGCTTCCTCTTCCTTGAAGGTTGCTCCCAAACTGGTCTATCATCATTTGAAGAACTCCCAGAAGTAGATGGCCCAAAAGCCTGTGGACCAGGAGCTGGTGAACCAACCACTGGTGAAATCTGTGATCCGATAGCTGTAAATGGTAAACCTGTGACCTAAGAACCAAAACCTGCCCCTGAAGTACCTGTTGGCTGAACCATTGACCTTGAAGATCTTGTGCCTGTAACCTATGGTTCAGTAACCCTAGAAACCTGTGAACCTGTACTTTGTACTGAAGGTACCTGTGAAACTGCCTGAGGTGTGGGAACCTGTTGCTCCTTCTGCACTGACTCTCTAGACTTCTTGAAGGCCCGCTCCTCCTCAAATATCACTTCTTGCCTCACAACAACCTTCGTCAGGGTAGGAAGATAAATGTGGAAGGCCTTCGAAGTCTCATCATATCCCACAAAGATGCCTCTCTTTGCAGTGGGCTCAAGCTTCATCCTCTTCTCAGAAGGGACATGTGAAAAAATCAGGCAACCAAATATGTGAAAATGACTAACCTCAGGCTTCTTGTTTGTGAACATCTCCTCAGGAGTCATGCTCCCCAATGCACGATGGGGATTCCTGTTCTGAAGGTATACAACGGTACTACATGCCTTGGCCCAAAGAAAGAAAGGAAGAGACTGATCATGTAACTTGGCTCTTGTTGCTTCGACAATAGATTGGTTCTTCCTTTATGCCACTCTATTCTGCTCAGGAGTGTATGGTACTGTCAATTATCGTCGTATGCCCTCCTGTTTGCAATACTCATCGAATTCCTTGGAGGTATACTCACCCCTGTTATCTGATCTGAGTGCCTGAATCCTCCTCCTAGTCTGGTTCTCCACAAGAGCTTTGAACTCTTGGAACCTCTGCAAGACCTCCTCAAATTTCTTGCTCCTCAGGAAGTAGATCCAGGTCTTTTTGGATTGATCATCAATGAATGTCACATAATACTCGAAACCTCTCAGAGAAATAGAGGACATAGGACCACACAAATCATAATGTATCAAATCAAGCACTCCAGTTGACTTGCTATCACTGCTCGGAAAGGCAGTTTTGGTGTACTTTCCCAAAGCACACCCTCTGCATATTTCACTGTGCTCAGTGCTGAACTCAGGCAATCCTGTAACCATGTCCCTCAACATCCTCAAGGCTCGATGATGCAGATGAGCCATCCTCCTATGCCATAGCTCACAAAGCTCACTGCTGCTGCTATGTGTCAAAGCATGCTGGGGCTGAAATAAGAGCTTGTACAACTTCCCACATCTGACCCCAATGGTGTAAGAGGTAGATGGTCCTACAGTCTTGGGGAAAACGTGCACATGTCCATCTAGAAAAGACACCCCAAGTCCCCTGTCCTCAATCATGGAAACTGATATCAAATTCTTTTCTAGCCCAAGTATAAACAACACGTCCCTCAGAGCCATGGGACTCACGGACTCTCTGAAATGTAATGGTCCCATGGCCAACAACTCTAACAACTGTGTCATCCCTCGACACTACCTTCACATCAATACTTTCCTGTGAAAGCTCAGAGAACATCTCTCGAGCACCTGTCATGTGGCTCAAAGCTCCATTGTCAATATACCAAGTGCTGGTGGTGGATGCACTGAAAGAATGGCCAGTCAACAAAGAATGCTCCCTCTCAATCTCAATGTCTGTACTGGTGATGATGGATGCTCTCTCTCTCAACATGTCTAGCACAGAGAGAAAACTCTCTCTCGAATCCAGCTGTAAACTCATCAACCTCTGCTGAAGCTGCTGTCTGTTGCTTCTTCTTCTTCTTCTGTGGCCACTATCTAGCATAGTGCCCAAACTTCTGACAAGCAAAGCACTTTACTTATGTCCTTCTTTTGTCCACCCTGCTGCTTAGTCCCACCCTTCTTGAACTTTTTCTTTCCCTTGGCAGTCAAAGCCACATTCTCCTCATCTTCCCTACTAGTAGAAGAGCTCCACTGCACAAGACCTCTTTGGGTCTCCTCCTGCATGAAATCATCCCAGAGTCTGTACCAAGAAGGTAAGTTCTCCATGGCTACTATAGCTTCCACAATAACAACCCAAGGCTTAGCAACCCCATTCACAGCTGTCTGCACTAGCCTCAGTGTCAGAAATAACCTTCCCTACTGCTCATTGCATATTTATACCAAACCAGCAAAAGCTGTTCAGAGTTTAGTATTTACAGAGTTCCTGGTCCCTCCCGGTTCATAATATATATCAAGCGTACATTAAGATGGACAAAAAAAGATCCTGTATGCTTAAACTGATGAAGAAACAGGTCTTCCATTCCTCAAGGCTTGTACTTCTTCTGAAGACTGGTTATCTGTGCTGTCCAAACTTGTAATTGCTGAACAGTGTTCTTTAGAATGAACACCATCCTGCTTTTTGATCCATGCCTCTGTAACTTCAACCATTCAGATTCCTTTAGATAGTTTATTTGCATCCCTATTGTGTTCTCTCTAGACATGTTCAAAGCATATTGAATTAAAAACTATGTACATTCTGTTCATTTATTGCTTCCTGCATTATGCCAAACTACATTTGACCATAAAGGATCAACATGCTGTTGAAGAGAGATGAGATACAGGTTCAAGTGAGGGTCATTGACATCCTTCCAGTTTTACCAACATTGGCAGCTTGGGCAGCCAATTGCAAGGGCTTTGCCATTGGTTCAGCTGAATTGGCATCTCTTGCATTGATTGAAGCCTGTGTCAGACAAGCTGCAATTTTAACAGTAGAACTATTCAATTCAAAAGTGTTTCTTGTCCAAGTGATAGGGCTAGACAGTACTTCAGAGGTACTGCTCATTGCATATTTATACCAAATCAGAAAAAGCTGTTCAGCGTTTAGTATTTACAGAGTTCCTGTTTCCTACCTGTTCATAATATATATCAAACGTACATTAAGATGGACAAAAAAAGATCCTGTATGCTTAAACTGACGAAGAAACAGGTCTTCCATTCCTCGAGGCTTGTTCTACTTCTGAAGACTGGCTATCTGTGCTGTACAAACTTGTAATTGCTGAGCAGTGTTCTTTAGAATGAACACCATCCTGCTTTTTGATCCATGCCTCTGTAACTTCAACCATTCAGATTCCTTTAGATAGTTTATTTGCATCCCTATTGTGTTCTCTCTAGACATGTTCAAAGCATATTGAATTAAAAACTATGTTGCACAAGTTTTAAAAGAATTTTGAGGGCAAGAAGTTCAACATAATTATTTGATTCTTGCCCTAAACCTGTCTTGAAACTGATACTGTGAGTCATCTTTTAAGTAGAGAATTCCACCAGCTCCACTCTTTTTAGAGGTATTTTGACTAGCTCTGTCAAAATACCCCCATGCTGCTGTTTTGTGAGTTGGGGATGAATCAAGAGCCTTTGCTCCTTACTTTTGGATTCAGTTTTGAGTCTGGTAAGTATTGTATTTGCTGTACCTTTGAGTAGTACACTGAAAGGAGGAATGATTTTGTGTTACAATCTTCCAGTGTTCTGGGCTAACCATATCCCAAGAAGTTTAATGGAAGTTCTTTAAAAATTTTTAAATTCAGTTTTTTGTATCCAATTTCTCAAATATTCTTCTACTGTGCTTCCTTTCCAGCTATTGTTTATGTCTGTAATGGCCTAATAGGTTCCATTACACTCCGCACTTCTTTGGCATAAGGGCATAGAATGAATAATTGGTTTATATTATCCTCGTGGCTTTTACACAGAATGCACCTGCTCTTCCTCGCCATGTTTCTTTTCTGAATATTTTCTCATGTTTGTTTTTAATTGCCAGGCACATAAAAATGTGTGCTTTTAAAGGAGATTTGATTTTCCATAGCACTTTCACAGTTTCGACCACCAGTGAGCTTCTTCAGAACTGTCAGAACTATACATTGATGGTATCCTAGTCCAGGGGTATAAAATTCCAGTACTGGATTATTTGACTAGACTAACTGATCTTCTGAATCCTTAATTCTGACAACTCACGTTGAGTTTATCTGTAAAATTTCCCATTGAAGCTTAACTTGACCATCCAACACTATCTGCTCTGCATTCCTTCAATTCTGATGCCAAATTGAAGAAGTTTTAGGGGAGGCAGCGTTTGCCAAGTTGAAAATAGTAAAAATACCTTCCCTGTGCGGTATGGTGATTACTGATTCCAAGAGTTTGTAGTCACTTGAAACTCACTTCCACTGCCCACCGATGTCTCTATACCAATCCTTACCCTATCACCTTTTCCTACCTTCCAGGCAAGCCAATTTCAATAGAGCCTTAAACAAGACACCAATATGAAAACAAATAGAGGAGAACTATTCTTGCGTTTAGGTGGTCAAGGAGAAGAAAACCCTTGTTCTGTGGTGCTTGTTTCCCAAGCAAAGTTTGAGGAAGAGTGGGCAAGGTTTTCTAGAGAGCTTAACCTCAAGGATCAAGGTCTCCCTCCTCCACCTAATTCTCTTCAAGCAAGCCACACTCTCTTTCAAGATACCCTTGAACCAAAAATTATCATCCTAAAACAGGCTTGGTTGATTGTTGGTTCCACCCTCATCCTTTGGCTCAGAGGCCTTGAAGGCTGTCTTTGGGCATTGAGAGCTAAGAAACCACTTGCCTCTCTACCTAGTAAGATCTATTGTGATGAATATTATTTTTGGCTTGGTTGATTGTTGGTTCCACCCTCATCTTTTGGCTACAGTATGAGCAACTCAGGATAGCCAAAGCACAGGTTGTTGCTTAGGGCGGAGAATAAGTGGGCATGTTACCTCCCATACTAGCATGTGTGATTAAAGTCCCAAAGAAGTAGGCTAGCCGAGGGGACCTCAAGGAAAATGCCAATGTCACCACACCAATACCCTTTCGTACTTTTGGTTAGCTCTTCTCCAACTCAAGGGGGCTTTCCTAAACTAAGATTACTAGAGCAATAGGCAATGAGTGCAAAGTGAAATGAAGAGTAACTATAGCAAAACATGTGTCTTATGTAGCATAAAAAAAATAGGTGATGGGAGGATAAAGGGGATCACTACAAGGATTAGTGCCAATCCAATCAAGGGAAAATGGAGTCAAAGGTTCACCAACTAAGAGGGTCTTGCTATGTAGGTCACCAAGAGGGAAGAATTGTAGCCACTAACCCAAACCCTAGTTGATGGAATTGAAGATGAGCTGGGGTTTACAAGGGAAGGGATCGTATAAAGTATCCACTTCCTTTCTAGCTCTTGGTATGCACCTTATAAATAAGGATTTATGGTTGCACAATCCGAATGAAGGTAAATATACAACACAAATCTGGTATAAATAAATATGTAAGAAAGGATGATATAGAGATTAACTTAAAGCATCTTTCTCTAATGAGTTGATAACACCTTTACCAATGGCCCAAACACGAAGCATAGAAATGATAGTGTAAAAGCACCAATAAACTTACAACCATGAAGCTCCAAGCAAGATAAGTGCGCCACACATGAGGGAGAAGGGAATCTCTACAACAAAATATGCTCCAAGATATAAGATATATTGATTAAGTTCAAGAGAGAAGGAACTCTAAAGGTCCCACCATGTTTTACAATGAAGAGGCCTTCTCCTTATATACCATATAGCCTCATGAAGCAAGAGGGGTCCCTATCCAAGTGTCAAGCACATGCATGGAGAGTGCGCAACCTTTAAGAAAGCTTAGTTGTTGATCTCATGCATAGAGATGTGTGCCACCTCTAAGAAGAGATAGGCCACATGGGGGGCAAATCCCCCTTGAATCAAGGGATTATGTCCCCAAGAGGTGCGCTCCCCATAGAAAGACAAAATCCCAAACAAAAATTAAAAAATTAGGTGTTTTGATTCCTAAAATTAGGGGATTATGTCCCCAAAAAAAAATTTGAAATTTCTAGACCAAATCCCATAAATAACGGAATATTGTCTCTAGAATCCAAAAATAGGGGATTATGTCTCCAGGGGATGCACCTTAGCATAGTTTGAGGGCTTAAATTGGTCTAAATGGAGTGCGCCACCATTTTTTTAAGGAGGGGGACATTCCACATAGTATATACATCGCCATCAAACAATACTTCACAGCAATATAACATGAAAATCTCCCCAAGGGACCCTAATCGAGCCATCATTTGTAACCTTTAGGCTATTATACAAAACCCTTACCTTGAGGCTGGATATTTATGTGGCCAACTAAATGGTTGTCACAATGGGTTAAGGGTGGAGAGAAACCTCTACTTAACTTCTATTGCATGATAGAATTATAATGATTTTGCTTGGTCTTTCTTGGGTACTCTCTAGGATGTGCTCACCATGCATGACATCATTTTCCTCATTGAGACACATGAAATCCTTGAGAGGACTTATTTATTACATTTGGATACCATTGGACATTAGCTTTCAGACATGAGGCATGGAGACTTCAAGGGTTTGGGGTTTCGGTAGAGTGGCTTGCCTCATTTGTGACAGTCTCTAGTGTAGAGTGTCAGTAGTTTCTTTCGTCATATAGTCTAAATTCATGTCGGTTCAGGTTTGTTAGAGCATGACCCCCTCTTTTTGTGATGTGTTTATTGCCATTTTATACCCTCCCCTTGCATCCTCGAGTTTCACTCTAAATTTCAATTTCAACCCCTTTCTTGATATTTACCTGGAGGTCTTTCAGTACTCATCAAATGATATGCCATTCTTTTGGGTGATTATAATGCTTGAATCAGGAATGTCTAGATCCATGACCAAGTGGAGGATGTTCCTGGCCTCTATGAGGATCCAATCTGTAGATGTCAATGTGGATTTAGCAGGCTTAGGATGGTACCTTGCTTTTAGCTCGTAAATATTTTTGTAGAGCTAAGTATGAGTTGCAAACTTTTAGGAAATGGATCTTATTCTGGCATGTTTGTTTTTGGTTGCCATACTTTATATCATAATCCAAGAATAATGCTTACTTTTCATATTTATACGTTGCCGCATGTCGTTCAATTTTTTTATGATTTTGATCCTTCCATTCCCATTCCACCACATTGCTCTTTATGTTCAAATGTTACACTTTTATAAATTTAATATGTTCTGAATCTCCCAGATGCCTTAATTTGCCACTGGAACTAGTCAGAAGTGCTATCTTTGACAATGGCAATAACTATCCAAGAGTACATTTGTTTATACTCTGTACAAGCATATCTGAATTTAAGCTCCAAATAGCCTTGTTAAATGCGTTAAATTATACTCCACAACTTTATCAAGCACTTTGAGACAAGATTTTGTGCGGAATTTCTGATAACATTAGTTTACCTGCAAACCAATTTCATGTCTCCCATCGAATTCATTATGGTTTGTGGGTGATATCATTAAAGTTAAAGCTCTTCCTGTGACACATATTCTGTTGTGTTTATTTCCTAGTAATTTCTTTTCTTTTAATGGCTTGATACTTTAGCTTTACCAGCGGAGTCTACTAGGTGGTTATGTTTTATGGAAACTTCTCCAGGGATAAGATGTTATTTTGTAAACTAATTGAAAATCAATGTGTATGTAATTCTTATCAGCTCAAAAAAATGTTTGCTTAATAGCTGTCAATGAAGTAGAAATTCAGATAGAATCATACAAGGAAGATGGGATATCTATTATATAAGCTTATTAAAACTTGAAATGGTTGTGTTGCCAGGTTATTGTCAGATTATCAAGGATATAGTTGGAGGAGCTATCTTTCCAGAAGCTGGTGTAGAAAGTGGAGTTGGTTGTGGAGGAGGAAATGGTGGGTTGGTGGTGGTGCGAAATATTGACCATTTTTCATACTGTGAGGCTTGTTTGTTACCTTTTAAGGTGCGTTTTCATATTGGCTACATTTCATCTAGTCAACGGGTTGTTGGGTTGAGCAAGCTATCCAGGGTTGCAGAGGTATTTGCTAAGAGGCTTCAAGCACCACAGCGATTGGCAGATGAAGTATCCAAGATATTGCATGACACCATACGACCTTTAGGTGTTGCAGTTGTTTTGGAGTGTTGGCATATCCACTTTCCAGGAGTAGAAGGAAATGCTTACGAATTTAATTCTCAGACAGAGGAGATGCCTGGGTGGATGCATTTTCCTGTTCATAGAGGTACTGGTGTTTTTGAAGATAAAAATAGTGATGCGTGGAGTGAGTTTATTGCTGTTCTGAGCCTTGGAGGCATCAATATTGAGAGGTCTTTCTCTAATGCATCTGTTGTTCAACAAAGCGGTTGGTGTCCCTTTCAGGCTGTTGATGGCTTACAACTACCAGTTATAAATGACAGAATAGTGGAACATGGCTTGAGATGCAATGGCCATGGTCCAAAAAGATTTTCTGCTATAAACTCACAGGTCAATTCAAAATTACAGGCAAAGCATGTAATCAACTATACTATGATGATTGGTGCAGTAGAGTCTATTCTTTACGCTCTTGGCGAAGATCTTAAGAGGGAAGAACTCCAGCTTACACCATCTCGCTTTGTCTGGTGGCTCTTGAATTTTCGTCAAACAAACCCAGCATTGCAAGTGAATGGTCTTGATTGGAATGGTGCAAACTCTCGAAGACGAGGGTCTCCTGTATTATATGCAACATTAGGCAGCACAGACATTGACTGTAGTCAGTTTCTCTTTGAAATTAACGTGCCTTTCTTTTCACAATGTGAGCATCATCTTCTGCCATTTTTTGGTGTGGCACACATAGGCTACTTTTCAGTCAAGGGAAATGAACAACTTGACAGGTCAAAAATAAATTCTATAGTACAGTATTTTAGTCAGAAGCTTCAAGTTCAAGAAAGGCTTACAAAGCAGATAGCTGAAGCAATTCATTCTGCTTGCAACACAGTTGGTGTTATGGTAGTGCTTGAGGCTAGCCACATCTGCATGCTTTCCAGGGGCATTGAAAAAATTGGCAGCAACACTGCAACTATTACAGTGCTCGGTCGATTTGTTACAGATTCAGCAGCTAAAGCCGCATTCTTTCAGAAAATTTCGAGTAGAGATGCTCATAGGAAATAAATCTCCGTGCTTATTCAATTTGCCATGGGTAATAAGGTACTCCAACATGCCAGGCATGATCCTGGTCCTTGTGGCATTTATAATAATTTTAAATTCAATAATTTACTTCTTCCATCAGTTAGAGATTGTTGGCATGGATTTTTTAATTGAGCTCACCAACTCAACAAGTAGGGTTGGGCGACTACTGGAACTGATCATTCAATTGAGAATCATTCATTTGGGTTTTAGTTACAGAAGTTAATTTAGTGGGAGTTAGTGCTAACGTTGTATATGGCAGGTGCGAAGTGCTGAGATGTTGCTTGCCATTATGTCGTGGTATAGTTACACCAAAGATAAGGGTTGGTTAGGATGGCTAGATAGGTCAGTATCTTGGTAATTTGATACCCAATTTGAGCCTGTTCGGGGGCAAAAGGTTATTTTTAGTCTGGTTATGAAGGATAATCTCCATTGGGGCTGGAGAGGGGTCTGCCACAAATTTTATTGTACTACTATTCAATCGTTATTAATGTTTAAGTCTCTGTTCTATTATCCACTCTTGTTATCAATAAAATGCTGCTCCACCACGCTAGGCATGATCTTGGTACATATTTGACAAAACATATAATAATCAAGTTCTCCAATAAATAGAGAATACTGTCATGAAAAAGTGTATCCAACTCAGGGGCGTAACAAGTTCCACTGGTTATTTTGCACCAAGTACCACTGGACGACCACTGAATTTGTGTGTTATTAAGACATAATGACGAGTATCCTAATGTTTCAAAGGTTACATGATTTGTGTGGGCGTATTGGAAAGATTTTGACACCTTATTGTTTTTATAAATACATATTATATGAACAAACAGAAACTGTAGGAAAAAATGTTAGAGAATGGAAATTTTAAATTCTAACTTCATATAAATTCAAGAGTTCTACATCATACATATTCATATAACAATGAGATCATACATATTCATATAACAATGATCACGCTAGCAAGAAGAACAACAATCACGCTAGTTACACAGTTACGTTGAAGGAGGAAGAGGCACACGGTCATGCTGCTAGCGGAGGAGAGAGACGATCACACTAGCAGAAGGGGTTGTGGTTAGCAGCAACCAAACCTAGGTAAGTGAGATACATCTCACATTGAAGGATAGCACTTGCTTTTATACGGGTCTTAGCCATTAGGTTAACTTAGAAAAAGTACCAAAGGTCCTAAAGGTCTTGTAAAAATAAAATCATAAAAATAAAGTGGTCCAAAGGTCTTATATAATAAAACCATAAAATAGAAATTGACTTAGGATAGGGTTCGAATGGTCCAATGGTCTTACAAAATAAAAACCATAAAATAAAAGTCATCATACTAAAGGTGCACATAATAAGAGTGCTAGGACCTAGTAGAAGATAAATGACCACAAGTCAACAAGGGGGTCACAATAAGAAGATAAAGCAACCCTAATACCCATAAGACCAAGGTGTGCCATAAAGGTGGATAAATAACCCCTTTTACTCGTAGGACCAACAAGACCAAGGACTTTAGTCTTCTCTCTCTCAAGGTACATTGTTTCATATATATATATATATATATATATATTTATCATCACTGTATAAGGGGAAGATCCAAACTGGATGATGTGATCCTTTGGTCCTCAATGCTGCTCTTAAGTGTTAGGTATTAGTGACATCATCAAGAGGTGGCCTATCCCTTGAGAAACAACCTAACAATAACTGATTAGGAGAGAGGACATCACACATCATCATCTTGGTCAACTTGACCAAGATTCATCTGGTTAACTGACCAGGAGTGCCCCTGTAGGAATTGCGTGGTCCAAGACCAAGAATCTGGCTGGTTCCATACCAGGAAGTCTTTGTCTCAACATACAGAATATGCTTGGACATCATGTCCAATAAACGGTTTGGTCCCAGACTAGAATACCCTAGAGACATATAGGGCCCCTAACCATATGTTAGGGACTTTGCTATGGCATCAACCTGCTTGGTCCTAGACCAAGAACAGCAAGAGACTATTAGGGGCCCTAGGGTACCTTTTAGGTTCTTACTCTGCCTTAGTTAATTGACTGGGGTACCATCCTCCTTGAGAATGGGTCTCACCACTGCACTATCTTTAACAATTGAGACACCATAAAAGAAAGCCTAAAGAGAGGAGAAAGACACACAAGATCAAAAGATCATTTGAGAGAGATTTTTTCAAGTGAAGATTGAGAGACTTGATGGTTGAGGGGAGGAGTGAAGGAGATCTTTAATCATCCACATCCTCCAATGGATCTTAACTAACCTCTTATTGGTCATAAGAAGCAATGATGGTTAGAGGATGTAATATCATGTTGTCCATCCACAACAAAAGCAAAAGAACCTCCTATAATTGACATGGGCCTAGGCTTAGATGTCTCATCCCCAACATAAAAAGGATCATTGGATGAAGAGTGCAAAGAGAGGCTAGCCCATCAAGTATTCAGGGGCAACCAACTCCACATCTTTGGGATTCACATCCCACAACTTTGAAGGCCCCTCTATATAGTTCTTCAACTGAGAGATTAGATAGTTTTATGTGAATGTACATTGGGATCTTTTGCTTTTGTTGATTGAACTTAATTTATTTCTCTAGATCAAATGGATGAACCCACGTGTGCTTGAGTTTCTCTTTGTTGTTGAAGTGTTGCAACCTTGTGAAAGAACTCTAGGTGTAGGGATTTGCAATTTTGGGCTTTGGGCACCATAATATGACTACCATGGAAGAGGCTTCAAAGTGCCCTATTAGAGAGTGGATTTACTTTTCCAAATCGATCACTTCTTATGATGAATAAAATACATTGGATCAGGACAAATCTTAGCAAACATTACGTAAAATGACATTATCATCTCCATGCCTTTGTTTGGGGACCTTTTACCTCCAAATATAGCTTGGTACATCCCATCATAATGCTTTGGGTTCAAGGTGCACGCTAAATAACCCATGGGTATATTATTTGTTCTATCTAATAATGATTATGCCCATTATGGTGCTATACAAAAGAGGGCCATGCGCTTTAAGAACTTGCTAAATTCATTCCAATATAAGGTCAGTTCCCTCATAAATTTCACTCAACATGGACATATCACAAAGGAATAACAAATCAAATAGTGGGTTTATTATGGGAGAAAAAACTAAACTCCGTTGAACTTCATCAAGAATGGTAGTTCTGAGGTGCATTCCTTTTTCAACTTTACCTAGTTCCAACGTGTGCCTCTGTGCACTATGTTAGATTTTTATCATTCAAGTTAGCATTATGATCTTAGAATCTTATCTGAGAGAATAACATGCACAACAATAAAACACAAGAGACAATGAACACAAAGATTTTCCTCGGGGAAACCATAAAGGAGAAAACCCTGCAACTTCCTTTGAGATAGAATCAGCACCAAAAGCAAAACCCCAAAAACAGTAAGATGATCTCCCGACAGCAGTAGTCTCTCTCTCTCTTGTCCCAGCAACTTCTTTTCTCACTCATGCGCTCCAGTGAGTGAGTGTGTGTATTATAAATAGAGAGGCTCACTCTCTATTTATATTCTTTCGTTCACTTAACCTTTAACTTTGTTATGTAGGCTCGAGTAATCCTAACTCAGTTATGTAGGCTCGAGTAACCACAACTAGGGTACTAATGACCCGACTTACATTAACCCACCTAGGGCCGACTTCTCTAGGATAGTCTAATAACCCTAGTGCCCCACAACTGTGGGTATTTTAACCCTTGATCAATAGGAGGGTTACCCACAATGACTTTACATCACTTGTTTATATTATTGAATCTCCTGATAGGAACATCGGGGCATGACATGACTCAAATACATTACAGACACTTCCCGGAATAAACATCGGGGTACAATACATAAGATATACAAGTGAATACATTCCGAAGTTACAAATACATCAACACTCCCTCTTAACTAGGAAGGTCTTCTCTCGACACAATTTATCAGCACAAGTCTTCTTCTCTGTATCATTTGGATCATCATCGAGTCCTTGTCATATTCATCTGGATCTGGATCATCACTCGATCTGGATCATCATCACTGGATTTGGATCATCACTGGATTTGGATCATCACTGCTGGATCATCATCACTGGATCTGGATCATCACTCGATCTGGGTTATCACTGGGTCATCATCACAGGTGCTAGTGTCAAAACATGACGCTAGTGTCAAAACATAAGCTAGTGTCAAAACATGACGCCATAGGAGAACCTACCGAACTTTTTTGCAAGATCATTTCATATGTACTGTCACATATAGTTGGATGTGCTTATCATGTCCATATCTTATTTCACCATTTTTGCTTTCGTATTATCCCTTTGAAAGATCTGCCAAGTTGCATTATAAGCTAGTGTCAAAACATGACACCATAGGAGAACCTACCGAACTTTTTTGCAAGATCATTTCATATGTACTGTCACATATAGTTTGATGTGCTTATCATGTCCATATCTTATTTCACCATTTTTGCTTTCGTATTATCCCTTTGAAACATCTGCCAAGTTGCATCATTGCATCATAATAGTGTGGTTGAGTCGAGTCTTGGATATTTATTGTCTTTCCCTCTTGGCATTGTCATGTCGTGAAGTTGGTTTCATTATGTTTGGATCGTCATATTGGTCATGTTTATATTTTTTTTTAACAAAACCATCATTGTTTGACCCTCTCGGCAGTCTATTAAAGTTTCTCTTGGTTTACGTATTTTGCATCATCATGTTAGCTAAAAATTGTTCATTTCACAACCTCCATTAATTCTCCATATGCATCCACTCATCATGGTTTTCCTCGTGCTTGAGTTTGGAAATTTATAAAGTCCCCCTTGGTCTCTCCCCCGCAAAAAATTACCAATATCCTCCATTTTGAAAAGAAAATAAAATACTCCATTTTTGTAAAGTTCTTTAAAAAAAGGAGTTATCGTGATTCTAATATTCCCTTGCATTGACATTGAATAAATAAATTGTTAATGGTGTAAAATAAAACTCTATGCCCTTCATGCCCTTTATGCCCTCTTTTTTCCTATATGGGTTACATATTTGACCGTACGACTATGGATACCATAGGATGAGTTACGAGTAAATCAATGTGGCACATATTATTATGGATCAATGGTAAGGCTTAGCCTAGGGAATATGGTTTTTTTTCCTCCACCTAGTGTTGGTTCATTTGTGAACAATTCAACCATATCTTCTAGCAATGTTACCACCAATATAGTTGGGTCATCATCGCCAAATTTTTCCTTTAGTTTGGGTATGTTGACTTCACCAAGCACCACCATTTAAAGTGTGAATCTATATAGACACTATTTAGTGTGCCACAACCTTTTAGGATAAAATTTTTATTGAAATTAAGCCATTTGATAAAACTATATATATATATATATATATATATATATATATATATATATAAACTTGCTATATAATATGTAATATCAATATAATATTGTTATTACATATATTTAATATATTAATATATTATATATTTATTATATATATTCAATATATTAATATATGTAATGTACTAATATTAATATTAATAAATAAATAAAAATAATAAAAATAACAATTTAATAAATATAATAAAGAAAAGGAAATAAAAAATAAGAAGAGGATAAATGAGCAAGAAGAAAAGGGTAATTAGAAAAAAAACAGGAGGGAAAATAGGGAAAAATAAAAGAAAACAAGGGCTTATTTTATTGCTCACTCTTTTGTTATTAGTATAGGTTAATTTTTCAAAACTAGGAGGTGTTATGCTGGGAGGTAGGGTTTACAGATTCAAGGTCTTATGCTCATAGGAAAGGCTTGCTAAGATTTAGGCGAAACAAATAATGGATGGGAAGAAGATTTCTCTTCGGCCATTCTCTTGAATACACACTTCTATCTCAATAGATGCCTTTTCCTTTTAAAGACGCGATATCATGGCTATAGTTTTTTTTTGCACCAATTGCAGCAGTAGTACTCTCTTTTTCCAATTCCAGGTAAAGAGGCTTTTGTGCTTCCCTTTTTGCTCTAAGTGCTTCTTTAAAATCATTAATAATATCTTATTTGTCACGCTCAGAGATATGCTCTCTAGCAATGGAATCCAGTACTTTCAAAAGATCATAGGTGTCGATACACTCCCTGTAACTTGTTTGCTTAAATGATTGTTTAGGGTTTTTGAGAGCATCTTGTAAGAGGCGTTTAACAAGTTAACATTTATTTAAATGAATTATGTGTCTAGGTTTTTCTTTCTCTATAGAATGTAATGTAATCAATGGAATGATATCCTTGACCCGCAAATAGTATTCTTCATCTCTATAGTTAATGCCTAATGTATATTGCATTATTCAGATGGATGATGTGTGCGGTATGCATGGTTAAAATCTGAGTGACGCTTGATGTTACATGTCGCTACCTAGCATTGGAAATGGGTTAAGTGATGCAAATGCATAGGACCCCTCTAGTGCGACTATACAGTATGTTAAATGAGAAGTTGTTGCTCATTGTTGGGCTTGATAAGAAGTTGAAGTTTTTCCAGATTGACGGGAGAGGGAACCCCAAATCCCAAATTGAATTTTATTGAGTATCTTACACTTCATAAGGTTTAATTTCTACCCAACGGATTAAAGGAAATTGCCACATGACGTAGGAAGTTATTTTACAGTTTTGATGTGGTGAAAGGTGTGTTATACATAATTAATTGTTTGATTGGTAGAGAGGAGAGGATTCTTGAGAGAGTTTAGGTGTCCACAAACTCCAACATGATATCATTCCTTAGGAATGGATGGTATATACTGGTGGTTTTGTCAAAGGATAAACAATTGTTTGGGACCTTGAAAATGAATGGGACAACTAAAGTAAATTATTTTGTTGATGATGGAAGACACTTGTTAATTTTGGGGGAGATTGATAGGTATATCATTAGGATATTTGAATAAATAAATGCACTCATAGGGGGACTGATGAGGGTTGTGTTAAAAATCCAACTTTGAGCGGTTGTCTTAATAGTAATATATTTTCATCTAGGTATGATAGTGGGATTGTTAATATCTGTAACAAGAATGAATTTCTTGGGGTATTGAGAAATCCCATGAATATCCTTACAAATCTTGTGACTATAGTAGATAATTTGAAATTCAATAATGAAAAAAATAGTATGACGTTGGTTCATATCCCTTCTTGCACAGTTCCCATGAGCTAGCTCTTAAATATAACTCATTTGTAGTATGTACAATCACTAAATTTTAGTCTAGCTAATGATTTAAAGTGCCTCAACTATGGTACCTTGATTGAAACTATTGCAAAACTATACTGTTTATTCATTTAAATGACGACCAACCCATAAAAGGACATCATGGTATGAAGAAAATGGGACAATTGTCATTTATGTGACTACTTAGTTGGCCTCTTCTATTTTTGGACTGTATTTCTTTATTTTAATTCTTAATAAAGTGATCATTTCTTTGGTCTAATGTATGCATACATTAAACAACCAATTAGATGAATTCCATAAGACACTAACTTTTATACCTATTGAAACAACACGTGGTATGGTATCTCCTTTAATTTATTAATTTTCACTCTTTATACTCCATATGTATGTTGGCTTAGTTATTATGCTGCTATCGTTCCAAGTATTTGTTTTTTGAAAAAAACAAACAAAATAAGATTGCCTCAATATGATCAATTGAGGAGAGTGAATGGAAATAATATCACTTGCTTCTCTTCCAAAAGATATCTGAAATGCATAATGTCTATTTTTTACAGATTATTAGAGTTTTGACACCTATTTATGTTGCACTATTTCTCAAAACCTTGCTTAGAAGTTCTGATGAGACATGTCTATCACTAATCTTTCCCTCGTGCCTAGTTGAACTCGGAATATCCTTTTCACAATAGGAAGAACCTATATTTTCCCTATGACGGTGGCCTCCTCCATATGTAGCATCTACTGTATATGCATATGAATATAAATCTTCTCATTCAAATACCATGGTATATGATATTTCCAACTATCACCATTATAGAATTTTTATTCTTGTGTTTGTGATTATTTGTTCTTTAATGTTTGGATAATACATGTTTTAGAGCCTCTTGTAAAGGGATGTTACCATTTTTATAACTTAGTGCAGTTGATATATATGTGCTCTCAATTTTAGACTTTAGTATTTCACATCATTGGATGCATGTTTCATTCTTTGCTTCTTTTAATGATGTCTTTGAAAAATGTTCCATAAATTAGACATTTGTTGCTAGAATATATTTTTGAGATAAACTGTCCTTGAATGTTGTGAGTGACACTTTAGTCGTCCTACTCACTTCAATGTTGGCAATTGCATTGTATGCATAACATCCATTTCGATTAAACCATGAAATGCACCTGAATTATGTACTTATTATTAGGTTCATATCTATACTTCCAAGAATGTGCATGATGAGATTGAAGCGACTAAAAAAGAATTTCGTCAGGTAATTATTGGCATTCATAATCACAAGGAAGTCTTTCTACCAAGGATTCTTGAATGATACGCAAAAAAGGCATCAATTAGTTTGGTAAACTTGCTTCATTGTGTGTTTGAAATGTAGACAAGTAGCTTCAAAATGCAATAATGAAGTCTATTGAAAGAAATCCACAAAAGAATTCATCCCAGTGCATTAAATGGTTGCAATATAATGGCATGATGGAAATTGTTATCATATGCAAATAGCAAAAGGTTTTGCAATCTATCCATGAGAATTTCCTTCTTTTTGACCACTAGACATAATTTTTCATCCTTAATTGAGGTACTGTTTTTAGATAGTAAGGTTTACTTGTACACACTTATTCGTTGTGTATCGTTTGCCTTGTATATTTCACAAAATGTTCATGTTTTGCATGATCTGGGAGAGAGAGACAATAGTTATAAATCATAAAAAATATTCTTAAAATAAAATTACAAGGTATAGTTTAATTTATATCTATTTTATTTAATGTACATAAAGATATTGGCTTTTGATTGATGTATATAAAGTATGAACATATTTGATAGGACTACAATAAATTGATGTGTCGATATTTAGTTGTCTAGATAGTGCCTTCCTTGATTGGAAGTTCCTTATTGTTTGAATGAGACCCTAGTTGTGATGTATCTTTGTCAACTACCAAATATTATGTTCATACCATACAGAGTACTTTAGGTCACGTGTACACCCTAATTTACTGTTGTGTAAGTGTCAATCTAACAAAGATTTACCTATTGTTCAAACAAGCAAATGTTTGTACTACCACTTTACACGCCTTTCTGATGTGAAGACTTAGGATATCAAATACTAAGTGCAGCCTCTTTAGATAGAATTCATCACTAGTCAGAACTCAATGATACATGATCTTTAGTTTATCTTAAACGCTAATCACTTTTATCATGCATGGACCCATAACTAAGTTTTAGTAGTGTGCCTACTTACCGTGATTATTTGTCAACTGAGATATAAACTTATGCTAGATCAAGTACCCACTCTTTCTAATAACTCATGTTTATTGTCTTGGACTAGTCCTTCAACCCAAGTATATGCATAGTTTAGGGTGTATTTGACTCATGCACATAAATAAATGAAGGTGTATTAGACTGTTGTCCCAACTTATTTATAACAAATTGATCTTTTAATTGTTGTTTGATGGTTGTATGAGTCTAAAATATTGTAGGTCAAACCTTCAAAAAGTGATGCATACAAATGCTTTGAGTTGGCACTTTAACTGACAACACCCTTTATAATTAGATATTCGTGCACAATTAATTGGGGCTCTAAATAAATATATTGCAAATAATCAATTGTCTTGCAATGGGAATTAATGAAATGTAGCATTTCACCTCTGAATGACACATAAATTCCATTCACTCATTCCCTCTATTCCAACTGGATTATAGGGTTTATGTGCAAGTGGCAATGATTATCATTAACCCCAATTTTATCTTGTGATAAATAATAGATCATACTTTCCATACCTACGAGACAAATCGGATCTAAGACTCAATGAATGATTGTTCTGCCTTCATGTTCATAAATTGATCAACCCACCATATTAGATTATATAATACAATTCATGAATCACTTAACCATGCATATTATAGAGTTTCTGTTGATCCAATTCAACCAATATGTACACAGTTAATTATCTAGTTTCATTTACAAGCTAAACACTCTTTTGCAGTTCATTTGTCATCATCGACCAGAAAGTATGTGACGAATTGATCACATTCGACATCTTCAAGAAAGAAAAAATCCAAGGACACAATTAATAACCCATCCTTAAAAGATAATGCAAAATTATACACATCAATTATCCAATTTAAATGCCATCAATTATTCCATAAATTCGTTGATTGCATATAGATTATAATTTATGAGTTCTTCAACCTTGTATTAAAGTTTGGAATCTTCTTTACTTTTGGTAAAGCCCAAACTGGATAGAAAAATATCAATTCTGTCGTACCATGTCCTGGGTTCCTGTTTCAAACTGTACAAGGTTTTCTTCAATCTACACAAATGAGACTTTCTATCATGTGTCTCAAAACCGAGTGGTTGTTCTACATACACTTCCTCTTCCACTACACCATTCAAGAAAGCAGTCTTGACATCCATTTGGTGTATCTTCCATTTCATCACTACAGCTAGAGCAAGTACTGATCTGATGGAAGTGTATTTGGCTACAGGTGCAAAGGTTTCTTCATAATCTATTCCTTCTTTCTGTGAGAAGCCACGAGCCACGATTCTTGCTTTATATTTCTCTATGCTGCCATCTGCAGCATGCTTGATCTTGTAGATCCATTTGGAAGTGACAATCGACTTCCCTTCTGGTCTTGGGACAACATCCCAAACATCATTCTTCATGATCGATTGATACTCTTTAATCATAGCATCCTTCCATTCTTTCCGTTTTGTCGCTTCTTCATAGTTGGAAGGTTCTTTATTGATAAAGTCACACAATAAATCTACATAGCCGGAGCAGGACCTGGTCCTATTTCTTTCTCTGTGATTCTCTTTTGGAGCCCCATATCTTTCTGCACCTTGGATAGCTTCTCGTACCGAAGCAGGTTTCCTCTTATGAGGATTCTTCTCCTGAGGTGGATCTACAGGTTCTTGAGGTTCTTCAAATTCTCGATCTTCTTCTTGAGTTTCTTCGTTCATGGTTGTGTCATGAATTCTGGGTGCTTCTGATTCTTCAGGATCTTCAATAGGTCTCTTTCTAGATTTTTTGTAAGCTGAGTCTTCGTCAAATGTTACATCCCTGCTGATGTCGATCTTCTTGAATCCTGGGAAGTATATTGTGTAAGCCTTCGAGCTTTCAGAGTATCCCACAAATATACCCTTCTTTCCTGAAGGATCTAACTTTGTCCTCTTTTCTTTCGGAATGTGTATGTACACTGGACAACCGAATATTTTGAGATGGCTGACTTTTGGCTTCTTGCTGGAAAAGACTTCTTCAAGTGTCTTGTTCTCGAGTACTCTGTGTGGAGTACGGTTCTATACATACACCGCTGCTCTGGCAGCTTTTGCCCATATATGGATGGGAAGATCTTGATCATGAAGCATTGCTCTTGCAGCTTCCATGATAGTTCTATTCTTCCTTTCTTCAACCCCATTTTGTTGTGGCTAATATGGAGTGGATAACTCCCTCTTAATCCATGAATCTTTGCATAACTCTTTGCATTCATTTGATGTGAATTCTCCGCCATTATCTGATCGAAAGGTCTTGATCTTCTTTTCTGTGTGGTTCTCGATCAAGGCTTTGAATTCCTTGAACTCGCTGAAAACTTCATCTTTGTTCTTCATAAAGTATATGCATGTCTTCCTAGAATAATCACCAATAAAAGAAACGTAGTATAGATACCTGCTTAAAGAACTGGATGACATTGGACCATATACATCAGAGTGAATGATTTCCAAGATTCCTTTTGCTTTGCTTTCGCTACTTGGAAATGTCTTCTTTGTGTTCTTTCCTTTCGCACATCCTTTGAAGACTCCTTCATGTTTTGCTTGAATTTCTGGAAGACCTTTAATAACTTTGCTTGCAAGTGGTAGTGCTCTGTAGTGCACATGTGCAAGCCTTCTATGCCAAAGTTCATTTGGCTCTACCGTGTCATGGACCAAGCATCATCAATAGTCTTTCCTCTTGGCCACATGAGGACTTGGCCATCTACAAATGTAACCCTCATGCCTTTTGCATCTAGTGCCGATATGGAGAGAAGATTCTTCTTTAGTCCTGGTACAAACAAGACATCCTTCATTTTCATAGACTTTCGAGAGTCTAGCTTGTAGGAGGATTCACCACTACCTTGTATGCGATATTGGTAGTCATCCCCAAGTTTCACATTCCGGGGTGAATTATGTTCGTATAGTTTCTCAAAAGATTCCTTGAATCCTATCATGTGTTTGGAAGCCCCACTGTCAATAATCCAATCTTTGATTCCATGAGTGACAGTTCTCGTGAGAGCGGAGATCAGAACATATTCTTCATCACTTGAAGAGTATTCACTTTCTTGTTTTACTTTCTTCCTGGGAGGATCATCATCCTCAACAGTGTGAGCGTGATGTCTTATTTTGGAGTTCTTCTTCTTCTTGGATCCACTCTTATTCATGGGACAACTTATAGCAAAGTGTCATCTTTCATCACATGTATAAAATCTGAGTTTGGATGGATCCCTTTTTACAAAATTATTTTTCTGATGAAAATGCTTACCTTGGTGATGATGATTTTCCCTTCTGCCTTTCTTGGAGTGTACTGTGAGAGCTTGATATTCACTTCCCATATTTTCTTCTCGAGCTGCTATTCGAGCTTCTTCTTGTGAACATTCTTCCCACAGTCTACTGAACTTGATTAGCTTCTTCCTAGCACAGATTCCTTGGATCAAAGAATCCCATGACCTAGGGAGACCATTCAAGGTTGTCATCACAATTTCTGCATTCTCCACTTCTTCATTTGCTGCTTCAAGTTGATCTTTGATCTGGGAGACCCTTGTGAAGTATGACTGGATGGTATCCTCATTCTGGATCTTTACATTCTTCAACTGGTTCCTTAGAGTCATCTTCCGGTTTATGTTCTTCCCTTCAAACAATTTGGTTAGGGCATCAAACATAGCTTTAGGTGTCTTGAGGGAGGACACCTGTGGTATGAGGTGATCCTTGATTGAATCAGCAATAATCCTCTTTGCCATAACCAACTTCTTTTTATGTAAGGCCTTAGCCTCATCTTCCTATGGAATTTGAACCTCCTCATTGATGTAGTAGTCCAACTCATTTTCTTCCAAGACCAGCGAGATCCTATACTTCCAGGCTCGAAAGTTATCAGCTCCCTCAAGCTTTTCATAAAGCTTGGTATGATGAGACATATTAACTTAGAACGTCAAATGGAAATACAAAATATTTAGATCTTACCAGGTCAAGATTTCGGATCTGGATTTGGAGCTGAATTTCTGCAGTGCTGGTTCAAAAGCAGATTAGGGTTTGAATTTCCTAGAGTTCTGTCCAACCAAATGATTTGATCTTGATCTCTAAACTTTGATTTTGGGGAGGAGATCAATCCAGGCCTGGGCTCACTCAAAAATTCCACTTCTGTGGAAAGCCCTAATTTCCGGCAGCAGTGTCGGGTCCAAAACTGAAAAAGCTCAGAATTAGATTTTGTTTCGACATAAAGATGTGCCCTAGGGAGGAGAGTCATCCCAACCTTCTTTTGCTGAAAATCTGTGGAGAGAGATCCAAAAAATAGGAAGCCCTAGTTCCCACAGCTGCATAGTGTCTTCTTCTTAGGTTAGCTCTGATACCATGTTAGATTTTTAACATTAAGTTAGCATTATATTAGGATCTTTTAACTGAGAGAATAACGAGCACAACAATCAAACACAAGAGACAATGAACACAGTGATTTTCCTCAGGGAAACCATAAATGGAGAAAACCTCACAACTTCCTTAGAGATAGAATCGACACCAAAAGTAAAACCCAAAACAGTAAGATGATCTCCCGACAGTAGTAGCCTCTTTCTTTCTAGCCCCAACAACTTCTTCTCCCTCAGCTATGTGCTACAACTAAGTGTGAGTGAGTGCGTAATAAACATAGAGGCTCACTCTCTATGTATACTAATTCCTGACTTGACAATAAATCACTAGGGCCGACTTCACTAGGTGAGTCTAACAACACGAGGGCCCTGGAACTGCGGGGACTTTAACCCTTGAACAATAGGAGGGTTAGCCACATTGACTTGACATGACTTGTTTATATTATAGAAACTCCCGATCGAAACATCGGGACATGACATGACTCAATTACATTACAAACACTTCCCGAAATAAACATCGGGGTACAATACATAACAAATACAAGTGAATACATTCCGAAGTTACAATTACATCAACAATTTGATGGGTGTTTATTAAATATTGATTATTATATTTGTAAGTATTAATAGTGTAAGCTTGTAACAAGGAGATAACATAGTTGTGTGTGAATATGGTTGGCTTGTTATTAACAAGGACTTTCCTTCCATAAGCATTTTTTTTTTTGGTTTCTATTGGTCAACTAGGTTATTTATCTATTTGAGAATAATTCTCACCAACTAGCAAACATATCTGAGTGTGGAGATACTGAGGAACATACCTACAATAACATACGGATATTGTAGTCTCCTCTACATTTATGAGGGTATACAAATAACAATAAAATCAATGGCGAGTGAAGCATAAATGACAAGGTGAGCACAACTAGCAACTGTTTTTGTAGCCTGATAAATATCTTGTTCCTTTAATTCTTTTCTCAAAGTACTTGTATATGTTGTTGGTTTCATATTTAATCCTCCAAACTATTTATTATACATAGAACCTGCCTCTATTCTCTAGGAACTGCATATAACTGAAAACTATCTCGAGAGCCTACTTCTCCAAGTTTACTGATGAATTCTTCAAGCTAACTTATTCTGATGAATTTTTCAAACCTGTCTACATGTGGGTTTTTCGAGGCTACCTTCTTACAAATGTTCATGAGGTGTACAGTTCCTCCAAACTGTCCTATTCATGCTTCCCATTTTCATCCTTTTCTACAAGACTCTATTACATTTGTAACACAAATATTTTCTCCTGCTAGATTCACCAATTTGAGAGCCCTGATATTTTCAATATGAGTGCACCCAATCAATTGGTTCACTTGGAATTACTCATTGGAATATACATTAAGTGGTTTTTGCAAATTATAGAAAACAAAGTCTATTGACAGAAGAAATGTCTTGGAAACCTGCCTGATCCCACTACTATTTTGCAATTTTTGTCTCCATACTCAAATTCATTGTCTTGTGGGAGTTTCAACTTTGTCAAACACTGATTGGAAACTAAATAATCCCCTCTTCCCTATTCTTTTCACATTTTGATGCATTCCACTCAAATTAGAATGCATTTTCAGTGTAAGAGGTGGTGAAAAGGCCTTTGAATGGAAGACTGTAATGAATTCCTTGCTTGAAAGCCACCACATATTCCTTGATTCCTTGATAAGCACCCTTTTTAAGTGTGTTGAGTTAATAAAATATTGCACTATTTTATTCATCACAAGATGCCCATAGGTTTAGAAATGCTTATGAGAGTTCTCAACTTGTTTCACTATTGATTATTTATATAAGTTTTGCATCTAAAGGGGTCAAAACCCTATGGTTTCTCTATATTTGGACTTTCAAAATAACATTCATTATAATATTTGTATTTGTTATGACCTTTCTAACTTGTTCGTTATGTTTTCACCAATTGATTTGATTCTTCAAAGGTCATCATTCATTAATTTTTAACATTTATTTGTTCTTTCAGGGAATGTAGATAATGCACGTGCATTATCATCGACGAAAGGCAGGGGAAGATTCACTCAGTGGCCATTGTAATATTTTGAAAAGTCATCGATATTGTAGATGATTTTGATGTAAAGTATGGAAACAATGTTTTGTATGGACCAGTATTAGTCCATTAGTGGATATTCAGTTGGAAACTAATATTTATTGTAATACTTGACATTTCATATATAAACTTTACGTGACTGAAATTTATATGTTGGTACTTGATATTATTTAGTGTTGTAATTAATTAATATTGCGACTTTGCATGATTCACTAGTGTATTAGATGAGTAATTTTTTTTTAATTTAGACATAATATCAATATTACTAAAAAAATATGTTGATTAATATAATGGACACCATTAAAATTACTAATAAATAATGAACACATGAATGAATGAATTGGTCTTTTATATTGATTAACACTTACCACAAATAAAATGACTATAAATGACCAGAAAGAGATAAATGACCACTACAAAAATGAGAGATAAATGACCAAAAAACGACCAAAATTGGCATATAAATGACCAAATGGCGACCACTGATGGAAAATTAGCAGTCATTTATCCCATGACAAAAAATGTGGTCATATTTAGTTTGGTCATTTATAGGTTATCTTATGGTCATATATTGGGTTGTTAAATTGGTCATATATTTGGTCATTAATTGTGACAGTTAATGACCAAATATACGACCAAATTAATGACTACATTAATGACCAAATATATGACCACAAGATAAGCTATAAATGACGAAGTTAAATATGACAACCTTTTGGTTCTCTTGAGAAATGGCTGTTAACTTGCCACCAATAATCGCAAAATATAATGTGATCAATTATATATGTATTTTTGTCGTTTTTTTCCATTTATCTCTCATTTTGTACTAGTGTGTGAAGCAAAGACTGACGATGCAGCAATAACGTTTCTATGGGTGTTTGTGGCATCATGCATAGGGGATGGGAATTCATTCATAGCCATGTATTTGGGTGTGCAAGGGGCCATGACATTTCTTCTAACCACTACAATTTTTTGTATCCTTATGTTTATGTTCTCATTTTTGGTAGACTCTGTAGTTGGAGCAACCTAGAATCCCATTATCGTTGTTGCTTCTTTTTCTTTGGGCGTTGTTAAGTATTCTGACATGTTGCCTATTTTGTTTATTAAATTTTATGGTTCTTAAAGTATTTTTGTAGGGTTGACATTGTATTTTGTGGTTAGTCCAATTTGCTTCATCACTCTTCCAATAGCTCGATCATAGTTTTGCAGCCTTTGTTTCATGGATTTAAAGACTTGAACCAATGTCTTGATATCACCACATTCTGAGCGACCTGCATTTTTCAATTTTTGCAATATGGAAATATATCATGCATAGTGGGGTTGGGTTTTAATTAGGTTTGGAAGCATGCAGATAACATTTTGTTGACCAACTTGGAACAAAAATTTGCAATCCATATAGAGTGGCAATTAATTTTTAGAATAGTTCAAAGTGCATTGAAATAAAAAATACACATTTAGATTTTTAACCCTCTAATTTGGTAAGGTGTGTGCATAAATGAGGTGTTGGTGGGTCCTTGTAATAGCATAGAGAGATAAATGAGAATCGAGGTGTTGGTGTTCCCTCATATTAATATTGATTCCATGTGTCATGGTGATAAAAAATTTCATTGTTGTTTTCCAAGTATATTCCTAGAGTATGGTGAATTTCTATGTAATGTGATAGTTAGAGCAAGGTACCAAAGTACCACCAAAATAGAGCTTGTTTTGTGATAATTTACTAAGATCTCTTATTTAGTATTTTTTATATATGATTTCCTATTACTATATATGGTTTTATTTTTTAGCAAAAGATTCGCCAAGACTTCACAATATTTTATATTTTAATAACATATTCGCTAAGACTTTAAAAGGTTTTATAATTTAGTGAAAGATTCGCCGAAATTTTACAAGGTATTATAATTTATTGAAAGATCTATGAGGATTTACAAGATTATAAAATTCAATCAGAGATTCACCAAAATATTATATATACATAATATGACATTGATAAAATACCCTTCATATTTTCCTATATATCATGGGGATTAGCTCATTTATTATACATAGAAATTTAGGGAAGGGGGTTTAAATTTTTCCCCGCACATGGATCTTTATCAAAGACATCCAGTAAACTGGTATACTAACCAAAACTAATTTGATCAATATTAATCTCCCCCCGATAGATAACCACCTATAACACCAATGATCAATTATGTTCTCAGCTTTTTTCACTAGTTATTTCCAATCTTTCATAAGATAATTGTTTGGTTTGAGTTGATAACCTAGATATTTAAAACCATCATTAATAAAAAATGATTTGAAAGGAAAGAAGTTTTGGATAGAATTGAAAACCACTTCCGTGTTACCACTTCTCATAAAATGTGACTTTGAAGGACTAACCATCATACCTATAGCTTCAATTTTTTTTTTACAATTTCATAGAAGATCTGCCAATCTGTAATTGTTCCATTACCAAATAATAAAGCACAATCAACAAACAATCTATGGGTGATGAACTGTAAATTTATCTTTATAATTATGAGTCTTCCCTCCCTCTTGGAATTAATAATTAATCTATTTAGACCTTCTACCACCAGTAAGAATACAAGTGGTGATAGGGGGTAACCTTGCCTCAATCCATGACTACGTTTGAAAAAACCGATAGGGGATCCATTAATAAGTACAACATAACTATCCGAAGACACACAAACCATTATCCAATTAACAACAATAAGAGAAAGGCCAATCTACATAAGCACTAATCTTAAAAACACCCATTCCACCCTGTCATAGGACTTTGCTAGATCCATCTTCAAGATAAGCGCACCCAATTTCTTAGTTTAACAATATGAAGACATTCTTGAGTAATACCAACAACATCTAGTATTTCGCTATTACCTAAGAAACCAAACTGCTTCTTGGACACCAATTCAATTATCTTAGGTTTAATTCTACTAGACAAAATTTTGGTAATGATCTTATAAATCAAATTGCATAAAGCTATTGTTTGTAGTCCCAAAAACTTATTGGTCTCTCAATATTAAGAATAAGAGCTATAAAAGTGAATTTGGTCTCCCAATTTTGATAGTAGAAATGGATTCAACACCCTCAAAAGCTCAAAGAACACCCAAAATTCCAAAACTTGACAACTATAACTTGGATTTTTAAAAATTCCAACCAAATTTTATTAAAATTATGCTTAAAAAAACAGCTTATTCCAACTCAAATCCTAGAATATAGATGAATATGGATGAATTTTAAATCCTAGAATTTATTTTTATATGTCCAATTCCTTAATACATGAATATGAATGATTTAAAATAATTTTTATTTTATAGAAAATTGGTTAAAAAATAAATAATCTTAAACGAATAAGTTGAAATTTCACCACATTCCCAACAAAACTGAAGAGAGAAAATACCCTTTCCTTATGCTTTTAGTAACTTTTTGCTAATTTTTGTTTTGGTTGGAACCTTATGTTTTGCTAAGCTGGAAGGAGTTGCCAAATGTGTCCAAAATGTTCAAATCGTTTTTGTCGTACATGATATCTGCAATGTTGTGCCCTTGTCGAAGGGCATTAGACGTCACTTAGTTTTAACCTTGCACACTACCAAATCCTTGCCCAATCCTTGAATGCTTACATATTATGTGTGTTGTTTATTTAACCAGTTACACTTCACCAATATACCAAAATCATATACAAGCAAACCACAAGGAAAACACAAGTATGTTTGGTGCCCAAACTAGGCATTAGAAATACTTTTATTGAAGTAGTATACAAGATGATACAATGGAGAATTACAAAGGATGGTGTTATCAGCCAAATTGGCACTTCTTTGTCTGAGTGGTGACATACCTCATGTTGGTACACAAAAGGACAATTTGGAATGAAGTGGCCTAAACACTATAGATGGGCATGACCTTTGATGCATTTTTATCATACCATCCTTGTATATTTTTACTATGGATTTTGGGTTGCATACACGACTATGTGCATTGCAACTCGCGTGTCATGCGTGAGTATTTGCATTGCAACCATCGTATACTTGCATACGCGAGTTCCCTTTGAGCAACCCGCGTGTCATACGCAAGTTTCCTATATTAATACCCGCGTATACCCTAATTCGACATTAAAAAATATAATTCGAGATTAGATGAGATTAGTTGGGGCCTAATCCATAACTATTGCAATTATCTCAACCATCCCAACCTTCGAAACCACTATATTTCCTAAAGTATAAATAGAGCCCTTGGGGTGGCGACTAATCAATCAATTTTCAAAGAGAAAATTTATGCTGGAGGTATATCTTCAGAGTCTTGGAGCAGCAGAACTCAGAGTCCTTTGGTTGTAGAGGAGTCCTTGTCTCAGAAGCTGGGTGGTACTCTTATCTTATTCACCGATTGTTAATAAAGAGAATTCTTCTTCCAATATTGTATTGAGTCTATTTCATGTATATTGGTTATGAATATATTTGTTTATATGTTTAATATTCTTTTCATCTAACATCTAATATATATATGCATGAGATATTACTTGAAGAATTTTCTCTTTGCAGGTGAAGAGGTGCATCCCTGGAAGCTCTGAAGAGAAGAGGAGCGTGAGAAGATCAAGCTTGGATCAACCGTCGTTAATCGGGTAATTCAAGACTTTCTTCCTATTCTCTTTCCATTCTCTTGTAAAAGATGATTGTCTGCAAGTTAGTAGTAAGTTGGTAACCCTATACCCTAGGTTACAAGGGTGATTTATCCTGAACAATAGAACTGGCAACTCCGCTGGGGAGTCCAATTTGCCGTGGGTTAGTCTTGTAGATACTTGCCCAGTCTTTGCTCTGATCCTGTGTGTGGTTGTTTATCTTGCCTTTGATTTGTAGTACAGTGTGTCCAGAGACCTTTATTGTTTTTTCTTTTATGAGAAATTTTTTCTGTTGCATACGCGGGTTGCTGTGCTACACAGTCGCGTATAGCAACTTGTATACGCAGGTTTCTCTATCAGACAGTCACGTATGGTACGCAAGTTGCTCTATAAGACAGTCGCGTATTTCCTATAGCAGCATAAAATTTTGGGAGAGGGTTGCTTGTCCCTGTCTAATTTGAATTTTTGTCTGCTTAGGGGGTCTTCTGTTGTTGGCATCTTTCTGTAAGTTTGAAAGTCTTGTATACCATGCTTTGTGCTTTTTGTTAAACCTTTGAGTTTTATTGTTTGAATCTTCTTTCACTTAGCAATTTGAAGTAGGTCCTCTTGCTTGGGTAATAGGTTCAGTGCTGTGTGTCTTAGTTAATGATCAGGATTTTGGATACCTTATACTCTATACTGCCTTCGAGTAGTATCAATTTGTCACTTGTCCTTTAGTAAAATCAATGGATATCATTCATTGGTACTTCCCAAGTTAGGTGTTTACCAAGTTTCCTTCCTACATGGATGAAGTTGGTTTTTATAGGTCCTCTACACTTCATATTTCTTTCTTTATGTTCTTATTATTCAAACTCACTCAAATTTTTTTGCATTTAGGTGCATGATAATTTTTGAAGAATTTGGAAAGTGAAGAAAAACATTTGATACTTTTGCATTTAATTGCATATAGTGGTTTTATTTTCAGTATTTTCAATAAATTTTCAAAAATTATAAAAAAGAAGTCTTAGTTTTCTCATATATAGTTTCAGTTTCATTAGCTCATTTTTACAAAAAGAAAATAAACTTGATTTAAGTAGTTGTAATTTGTTTTGGAAATTTTGTTATACATCATTTTACTATTTCTTATCGAGTCTATAATATCACAGTCATTCACGCCATTTACCCTCTGACTAAGAAAAGCCCTTAAAATGAATGATATAATTTAAAATTTATTAGTAAGTTTTATTTTATAGGGTCATACACCTACTAGCTTAGGCTAGACTTGTGGAATAGGAAGTGTAACCTCTCCACAAGTGTTTAAATTCAGACGTAGTTGGCCAATCAATAGGTAAATCTTTTTTTATGTTGGTAGTATCTGGGAAGCTCCTCTCAAGCAGGAGTTAAGCACGAGGCTGCATGGAGGCTTGGACTGAGGAGATAACCCTCTGATTGCTTGTCAAAGTGTAGACCAAGGTTTTTGTGCGTCTAGGGATTCTGTCCTAGACAGAGTTTCAGGATTTTCTACCCTGCCCATGCGTACGAACCAGGCTTGCGACTTTCCCCTGGGACTGTTGATATAGTTAAGGTAGCCTTTAGTCTCTTTGACATCTAGGGTTCATACAAAGGTAAGCTGAAAGGCCATTTCTAGTTGACCTTGGATGGGCTTGGAAGGTAACCCTTGTTGAAAGTGTAGGAGGGCGGTGGGTGATTCCTCCACTTGTGTCTAAGAGCCTCTTCAAGGATGCCAAGCAACTGTCTCTTAGCTTTCTTTAGGAAACCATATCTTATACCCCTTGTGTCTGTTGTGACTTTAGGAGATTTTATAGTGATTGCTCTATGGTTTGTTTGTGTTTAGCCGACCTTAGGGTGTGAAGAGTCAAATTTTCAACCGTGGAGGAACAACCTATCAAAAGGTCAATAAGGTTGCAAAACCTTCCTCCACTTATTACAGTGGAACCTCCACCTCCCCCTCAAAGGTGGATATTAGACACAGATGGTTCTTTTGAACCGTTAGGAGTTAGTGAAGTTCCAGGTGAACCAGAACTTAAGACAAAACAAGTTGATTTAACCACAGTAGAGATAGAATACTTGCAAGCTGACGAGTTTGCAAGAAACTTTAACTCACCTCTTACTAACCTAAACGATCCTGTGATTTTCTAGGTTCGTCCTTTCAGTTCACCTGTGATTGGTGTTCCTCTGGGTAGACTAATGTCTAGTGCAGGAGAAAGTCCTTCTACCTCCACCTCAACTGCTTCAGTTGAAGGAGTACCACCTCCCCCAGTTGGTGCCCCTAGAACAAGTGTACCTACTACCCCTTTAACTCCAACTATTCGGGTGGTCCAACCACCGACTTCCAAAAATTTAGTAGGCACTTCTAGTGGAGTGGTCACTGGGATTCCTAGTGTACCTTTTGCTTCAACTTCCTTCGCACACACTGCTCAGAGTGGTCCTATAAGATCCTCGTCATTTGTCCAGGGTTTTCCTTAGAATGGGGGGCACATTCCCCCATCTGCTCCATATGTAGGTCCAACACTTGCATATGTAGGGGTGCAGTTTAGAAACCCTAATCCTTATGGTCAAGGTTTTCAAACTCCGGTTTCAGCTACTTTCACATGCTCTCCTTTCTCGCTTTTTAGCGGAGGGATACGTGCTCCCGTGTTCCAAACCCCAGTTTCAATTGGGACAACTTGAACCTCATACGCTGCACTGCACATGAATAATCCACTGGCCTATGGGTGGAATCCTTTCCAAAGCGGCCCAACTACTTTGCAACCAGTAGTAGGGGGAAACCCCGCCTTCACATTTGGGAACCTCGGGGCAAGTCCTTTGAATTCCCAAACTGGTACTTTTCATTCTCCAGTTCAACCCAAGCTCCCTTTCCTGCCAACTTTAAACTTGCTAGACTTGTCGAAGCTAATGAATGACACGGTGAGACATAATGCCTCCTGGCCACCCGTTCCTACCAAGATGCCCTCATATATCCCAAATTTCGAAGGAAAAGTTAGTGAAGACCTAGGGGCTCATATCACCACTTTCCACTTGTGGTGCTCTTCCAACTGACTGAACGAAGACACAGTTCAGTTGAGATTGTTCCAAATAACTCTATCTAGTGCCACAACAAAATGGTACATTGAACTGCCCTCTACTGTGTTTGATAGTTTTTGGGACTTAGCGAATGTGTTCCTTAATCATTTCCATCTTCCTGTCTGGTATGATGCTGGGACAGACTTCTTGTCCACCTTTCGGTAGGACAAAGCCACTCATATTTCAGATCACATCCAAGAGTGGAGAATGCGGAAGAGGCTTATTAAGGCCACCATCCCTCCCAAGTTTTTACTAGAATGGTTCCTTAAATCCTTATTGCCATATATATATAAGGATGTATCTACTTCAGGAGTAACTAATGAGGATGAGGCTATCCTTAGGGCCCAACAATTAGATTTTATATATTCTCAGTCTGGGATTCTATATGAAATTACCCCTGATGCACCGAGGCCAACTCATAATGTTGATAAACCTAAGCCTGGACCCCATGCCGATGGTGTGGTTGGTTCAGTAAAATCTCCCACTATGGAATCTTTGTCTAAAAATATCCATGAGTTGTCCGTAAAACATTCTATGGTGGAGGCATCAAAGGCTTCCCCCTCACCCCAGAATGCAAATGTTTTTGCTCAATCCTCCAAAAAGGGAAATCAGCAGCTTGGTGGGAAAAAGAAGAAGGGGAAGAAAGGTGAGGGAAACCAAAACAAGACAAAACCCACAAACAATGCTGATGGGGGCAAAAAAGAGAATAAGAAGGTGAAATTCCCATGTAAGTTGTGCCAGGAAGATCACCTGACCCATTAATGTCCTGTTATGGACCAAGCTCAGAAGCTGCTTAAAAGCCAACAACCGGCTGTCTTGAAGGATCCTTTTCCCCAAGGACAAAATTCTGCTTCACCTTCAAATGTGGCAAGGGGCACCCCAAATGCCCCTGACCCAAATTATATCAACATGGTTCGATCCCAGACACTACTCCAAACTAGGAACAAGAACTATGAAACATAGGCTTTGGAGAAGGGTAAGTCTATAGGTGAAACTTCTAACCCTCTCACGATTGAAAAACTTGCCGAAACTATGCCCAAGATACCAAAATGTGTCTTCAAGAAAGCATTGCACAATCCCAATGCCAGGACTACAGCCAATTACTCTTTAGTTAAAGATTTGGCCCAAACCCCTTGTGCGATGTCGGCTTTAGAGGTGTTACAAAGTTGTCCCGCCCAGCGAGATGCACTCTTAGCAGTCTTAGGTAGTATGGATTCATCGAGCCTGATGGCATGTTTAATTTGTCTAATGTCAAAATTCCCCTGCCATATCATGTAGCCTTGTCAATAGATGTCATCCATGGAAAAAAAACCATTGGAAGGGAAGTTGTCGACGAGGGTGATTCTACATGTGTCATCTCCTTGTCCTGTTGGAAAGCTCTTGGGTCTCCAGAGCTAGTTCCATTGAATACCCTACTTACTGCTTTTGATGGAAGTTCATTTCGTCCACATGGTATCCTACCGACTTTCGAGATAAAGTTGGCAGGGAAAGCAGTGTTTGTTGAGGTAGAGGTGATTGATGCGCCTTTATATTATAACTTGCTTCTGGGGAGAAGCTAGAATTATTCCATGACCGCTATTGCATCAGCCATTTTTTGAATAGTAGTGTTTCCACACGAAGGGAAGTTGGTTACTGTAGACCAACTCAGTGTTACTCGAAAGGGACGCATGAAAACTAATGAGTCCACCGTACCATTGGTTGATCAAGTTAAGCATGCTTTAGAGAGCTTAGGGGATGGAACGTATTCATCATTGATGGGCACATTCGATCTTCCAGCTCTGATTAATTATTTAGGTTCTACGAGTATAGGGAATTCTATTGCAACGATTGTCGATAGAATGAACACTTGGGTTCTTCCTTCCCATCTCGAACCTGAAGTTCCCTTGTCGGCGGCGGAAGTAGCTTACCAAGCTATCATTCATACCACTATTAACCTTGTCCCGGTTCCTCTCACGGTCTTAGAGGAGCCGGAGGAAACCTATCTGCCTGCTTGGGCAGAGAAATCTTTGCATACTCAAGACTGCTTAGATATGGTTTTGCAATATGATGAATCCATTTTGGAAGCTATGTGTGGGCATGATAAGATCTGCGAAGATCTTCATCACCAATCTTATTTTATTCCAGAGTTACGCAGAATTGAAAATCAAGAGTTCCATATGAGAGTAGCAGATGGTGCTGATAATCCAATCAATCCCTTACCAAGGGAGGGGATATTTGCTAAGGGGAATATGGAAAACATTTCCACTACTATTCCTATCAACATCTATGCGAACCCAAACATT
Organism: Pseudotsuga menziesii; assembly: GCA_001517045.1. Lineage (NCBI taxonomy): Eukaryota > Viridiplantae > Streptophyta > Pinopsida > Pinales > Pinaceae > Pseudotsuga > Pseudotsuga menziesii. Next base: position 323,165 of record LPNX010950537.1, on the reverse strand, counting down.
GTGGAGAATGTATTTATCGGTGCAAACTTCTCTTTGGAGGAGATTGCTATCTATACAGCCTTGTGAAAGGAGTTCCACGACATATTTTCCTGTTCATATGAGGAGATGCCAGGCATTGATCCATCGATAGTCAAACATGAAATCTGAACCTATCCTGATGCCAAACCAGTTTGACAAAAACTTAGACCTGTCAATCCGTTCAAAGCGGCATCTGTTAAGGCTGAAGTTGAAAAGTTGTTGAAAGCTAGTTTCATTTACCTGATAGCTTTGAAAAAATGGGTATCCAACCCTGTTCCCGTCGACAAAAAACAAGCGACAATACGTGTATGTACTAACTTTCACGATTTAAACAAAGCCTATCCTAAGGATAACTACCTTACACAATTCATAGATCAAGTCATTGATGCTTGTGCAGGGAGTGAAGTCTTCTCGTTTATGGATGGTTTCTCGGGTATAATCAAATTCAAATTAAACCGGAAGACCAACATAAAACAACTTTTATTTGTCCTTGGGGTACATTCGTGTACAAGAAAATTCCCTTTGGATTGAAAAATGCAGGGGCTACTTTTCAATAGGCAATGAATTTTGTTTTTCATGACATCAAATCTAGTGTTGAACCCTACCTAGATGATCTGCCAGCACATTCTTGAAAGAGGATTGATCACCCAGATCACTTGCCTTTAATCTTTGAAAGACATTGTAAAATACGTTTAAATCCCCACAAATGTGTTTTCTATGTCGAGTCAGGTAGGCTACTTGGATTCATTGTTTCTAGTAAAGGTATTCAGGTGGATCCCTTGAAAGTTGAGGCCATTGTAAATTTGCCTCCTCCTCGTTCCATCAGGCAGCTTTAGAGCCTGCAAGGGAATTCCAACTTTCTCCGACATTTTATCGTAAATTATGCCAAGATTACTAAAGTTTTCATGCGCCTGTTGAAGCAGGACACGTCATTTGTATGGGATGAAACCACACAAGTTGTGTTCGAGGCATTAAATAAAGCTTTGTTTTCAGCACCCTTATTGCACCCACCAGATTACTCTTGGGACTTTATATTGTATCTAGCCGCATCCGAGTCGACCATAAGGGTAGTACTAGTCCAAGAGGATGATAAGCTCCAAGAGCATGTTGTCTATTATCTTAGTTGTGCTTTAGCTGGCCCTAAACTTAGGTATTCCCACGTCGAAAAGTTGGCTTTAGCAGCTGTGTACGCTGTTCATAGGTTGTGTCATTACATCTTATTAAGGACTACAATAGTAGTGGCAGATGTTAATCCTCTCCAGTATGTTTTGTCCCGACGGATATTTGGAGGCAAATTCAACAAATGGATAGTCACTCTCCAAGAAAGTTGACTTAGATTTCCAATCCGCCAAATCCAAAAAATCCTTAGTTTTTGAGGAGCTTATTGCAGAATTTCCTTTTGAACAAGATGTAACCATTGAAGAATACTCATTCCCATATGAGCAAATGTTCTTGATTTCTACCTCTGACCCATGGTATGTAGATATACTTATCTATCTCCAGACTCTGAAGTGTCCTGCAACCTTTTCGCGGGAAGAACGATGCAAATTACGCTTGCATGCAAAAAACTACTTCATTATTGGAGCTACTTTATATCATAGAGGGGTAGATTCTATTTTGCGTCGACGTCTTACCCACGAAGAGGCAGAGACTGTCCTAAATGATGCCCATAGTGGAGCTTGTGGGGGTCATTTATCTAGGTTAGCAACGACCTAGAAGATTTTACGTGCCGATTATTTCTGGCCCACGATCTTTAAAGATTGTGTGGAAACTGTGAAGCGTTGTCACCCATGTCATCTTTACACCAAAAAGATGCGGTCGTATCATGCTCCGTTATTTCCTGTCATATCTGTGGGCCCCTTCAGTAAGTGGGGGATAGATTACATGACATGCAACCCAGTTTCTGCTGGGGGGCACAAATACATCATTGTCGCTATAGATTATTTCACGAAATGGGTAGAGGAAATGCCCACCTATAAGGCTGACTGGGAAACTGCAGCTTTTTTCATTTTTAACGAAATTATCGCACCTTTTGGTATTCCTAAAGAGATTGTCACTGACCATGGAAGTCACTTCCAAAACAAAATAATGACTGAGTTGACCACTATGCTAGGGTTTAAATAAGACCATTCATCTTCTTTTTACCTGCAAGTGAATGGTCAAGTCGAGGCAATAAATAATACCTTGAAGACTATTCTCAAACGTACTATTAAGGAAGCTAGGTCAAATTGGCACATCATGTTGTATCCTGCACTTTGGGCTTATCGAACCAATGTGAAAACTGCTACAGGGTTCTCTCCTTTTCAACTTGTTCACGAGGTGGAAGCAGTAACCCCGGTTCAATGCAAAATCCCTTCCTTAAAGATTGCTATTCATGTGTTACCTGATACGACTGATCTTGAAGAATGTTTGTTACATTTAGAACATCTAGATGAACAACATAGGGATGCACTGACAGCAAACGAGACTCACAAAAATAGAGTGAAAAATCAATACAATAAATCAGTCCAACCTAGGTTTTTTTCTGAAGGGGAACTTGTCTTGCTCTGGGACCAAGATAAAGAACCTTTGGGGGCAGGGAAATTCAGGTGTATGTGGTTAGGACCCTATGTCATGTCCAAATTTCTAAAGAAAAGCACATATGAATTAACTGATTTTGAGGGGAATAAGCTGCCTGAGCCGAGAAATGGGCTCTACTTGAAAAAAGTACTATGCTTAGGCTTAGCGCTTTTTCTTGTATTTTTATTGTATTGAACTTTATGTACAATAGTTCACCGGTTTGTGTTATTATATCATCTGTTGGTTGTTACAGATGTCTTCCGAGTGGTTCGTAGGTTTTGCAGATGGTGCTAGTCACCACACTTGCAACCTGGCTTCAGCTGCATGGGTTATTTACTCACCCTCAGGACAACTAGTTGCCTCTGGAGGCGCTTGGCTAGGTCCTGCTACCAATAATGTGGCTGAATACAGGGCTGTCATTGAGCTTTTACAGGATTCCTTGTCACATGGTATCACCCACCGAGAAGTCAAACTTGACTCTCAACTGGTGGTTTCCCAGCTCAAATGAGCTAATCAGGTGCGAAACCCTATTCTATCGCATCAGTTNTCCATATAGATAGGTCGAGTTTGATCCTCAGATCCAGTCATAACTGTATAATATACAAAAAAATATACAAAATCTGGATCGTAATCCATAAAATGCTCCTAAATTCGAAGCTTGACCACCCTGGTCATCCTGACCACCCTGAGCATCCTGGTCATCCTTCTCTCAGGTTTCTTCAACCTCTTCAGCTGCAGTAGCCTCAACATCATCTATGTACACTAGCACTGCTCTGGCTAACCTCCTCATAAGGCGTATCTAGATACGTGGTATACCAACCACTAGCTCCTGCATAACGATAGGGATCTGCTCAATGCATAAAGTAGGTACTCTTTAGGTAAGCCTGGCCAGCTTCCCCTCAAGAACCCTAATCAGACCATGATCTTCTCTTGCCACAGATCGCACATACATACGAGGATTCCCAACAGGGCGAACTGGTCCAATATTTGCATTTTAAAACATTTTTAGGATTAAAAACTCTTATACATATGTATATATATATTTATGACTAAAAATTCATAAAAAATTAAAAACTTGAAAACCAAAATACCTGGCACTCCCCATGCTCCTCCAGGAGGGAGGAGAAGGTCATTGTCACCCTGAAAATCCATCCCAGCATATGGAAACTACTCCAGTGCTGGTAGCTATCGCTCCCACCATAGGAAGAAGTCATCATCGTACACACTCTGAACTGATCCACTGCCACCCTAGCGAAGGGATATTCCCCCCAACCTACTCAATCTAGGCTGACGGGGAGAAGAAACTTGTAGAGGTACTGCAGGACTGAGACCGGACACCCTCTCAAAGAAAAAGGCCACTAATATGCTAGAGTAACCAAAGTTTTTCCGTCGGCCTCTTTTGCAGTCAGAGAGTTGCTTCTTCATTATCGAGATTACCCCCAAACACCAGTCAAATAGGGCTCCCTGTAGACATTCCACTATGAGTCTCATTTGGTTTCGAGTTGCAAGATGAAGTGATGATGATCCTACAACCCTCACTATTGTGCTTACCAACACTTGTAATGGCAAGCTCCGAATATGAACAATAGGGATGTGTTGAAGCCCCAACTATGTATGTGGTTGATGAGGGTGTTTAAGGCTTACAACACATGAAGAAAACCCAACCAAAGGCTTGAAACAATCCCACACAGGTATTGTTCTATCCTCGAGCTGTTTGGGATGGTAATCTCCCACAGATACTTTTGTAGCCTCCGCTAGCTTATGGATGGATTTGATCCAGAATGTATCTGTTTTCCAGAATGGAAAACAAAGAGTTGAGAAAAAGAAAAGGAAACTTAAACCTAACTAGGAAAAAGAAACTAATCTAAATCTAAACTACTTCAAAGGGAGTTGAATAATTGACAGGTGGTCTTGAGCTGTGTAAAGAACAGACAATTCATCATATTGACAGAAATGTAAATAGAATGAGACTGTACTTACTGAGATTACAAATTGTTTAATGAAAATTAAATAATAGTAATTCATAATAAAACCATTCAAGATAACCTGCAAGCACTCAAGTTAGTTGAAAAACCAACTTATAAGCTATGAAACTCTTACTATTGAAACATTTGCAGAAATAGATAAAAACAGTTCATAAAAGAAATTTCATCAAGTTTTATCGATGTATTAATAATTAACAGAGATAAATTAGAGTTAAATTAACACATTAACCAATTGCAAATGAACCATAGTACTATCTAATCATTTGGAATAAGAAAACTAAAACTGTCAAAGAAATTTGATAGATCAAGTACAAAAGATAAGAATTGCAACACTGTATTATATTCAGAATTCTTTGTAACAAATTACATAAAATACCTTAGCAAAAGCTGAAGTGTTGTTCGATCCCTTGTATCAATCTCCCTTCCAAAATTCAAAATTTCAAGAGCCCCTAATACATTGGAGATCGTTCACTTAAATAATCATTACAAACAATAGAATCCCCCCCTAAAGGGGATTTAAAAAAAAACAAGGCTAATATCCTAGGAAATATTTCTAGACTCTCCAAATTCACGGCAGCTCCTTGAGATCAGGATAAGTGGCTGATTCTATGCCTAATTGGGCATTACATTTATAATCCTTGACCTCTTTCTTAGCCAACTTATGCCAAACTTGGATGTAGACATGAATCTTGCTTTGCACTGCAAAGGGTTGTTTGATTAGTTGCTCCACATCATGTTGTTGATGTGGTCCAATTCATTGATTTTCTCCTCCTAGTCATCCCTTTGTTTCTCAACCTGCTCGATCATCAGTCCAGGAGGACATGCCTTCTCAATAAGTGTCATGGTAGGAAAAGATAAGTCAATCATGATATGATCAACTGTATACCACTGTCTACTGCAGATAGCCTGAGCTTTCTTTATGGCATCAACCACTGTATCATCCAAGTCTTCCCAAGATCTCAGAATAGTTTTGAATCTTTTAAACTGAAAAGGGGTTAGAAGAGTGATATTATCAGGCCTCTCCTTCATGTACCTCTACCAATGAGTGACTTCATCATAAGATTTTGAGGCCTGCTGTCTTTTCTCAATTAGGTCCTCCAAATCCACAGACATCTTTTCAAACACTGTATAAGTCTCAAATATATCAGCAAGAGTTCCAAACAACTCACATACCAAATCAAAATGTTCCCTATTAGTTCTGATAGAAAGCTCCTTAAACTCTTCTTTGGAAAACCTGGAAAATGAAGATGAAGCTGCACTTGCAGTTGCATCTTCATTTTGCTTCTCTAATGATGTAACCTTTTGAACTAGAGTAGCATTATCATTGTTTTCTCTCCAAAACTCTACATTGAGAGCAACATTCTTTTGTTGGAGTTCATCCTGTTTGTCCTCATGTTGCTTCTTGAGCTGCTCTAGTGCTTCTTTCAAAATGATAATTTCTGTGAATGCCCCTAGAACACAAGCTACATCTGTAGCATAGGCTTGTGGATCACTTGATTTCGGAGTCCATAAAACTTCATTCATCATTGACATATCCATATCATTCTGATCTCCGCCCCTCTTCCTACCCCGTCTTACCACTAATTTAGCAACTTTGCTATATCTATATTCACCCAGGGATACCAAAAAGTATTCATTGAACTCGTCTCTGACTTCATCAATAGGAGGTATGCTAATGCCTGTGGAAATCAAAGATGAAGTTTGAGAAGATATATCCATAGTGAAATGAGAAGTGGTAGGGGAGGAATTAACATTCTGGGCAAGAGTGACTTCAGGAGTTGAGGAAACGTTATGAACAGAAACTTCCATAGCAGGAATTTGCACAGTAGTATCCTTAAGAAATGATGATGGTGACATTATTACAATTTTTTCAGACATAGGGGATGAACATGAGCTAATTGAAGGAATATGCAGAGGGGTTTTAAAAACTGGAGTCTCAATAGATGAAGGAATAGGTTCAACCCTAGGAACATGTGTGATTGACTCAGGAAGACAACTGGCATTACGATAGAGTTCTGTCATAAAAGGTGTCGCAACAGAACCATCAGAAAATGATGACAAAGCCATTATTGAAGAAAGAAGTACTGCGAAAGAAGAGGGAGTAGACTGACATAAAGGTTGAGATTGAGGAAGAGGGGATAATACATTGCCATTGCTACCATTAGTGATATCTTGAAAATCATTACCAATCTCAATGAAAATAGGCACATGAGAACTTCTTCCCTCCCCTTCCTCTGAATTAGTCAGATCAATAGTAGGAACACAACTGGAAATCTCTGTCTTCTTTAAAGAATTGTCCTCAAATTGGGTTTGTTCAGGTAGAGTATTTTCAATCACATTGTTTACCACCTAGGAAATTTCAGGTGACTGAGATGTTGCAACTTCTTGTGTATCTAAGGCTGAATTCATTCTGTTCAGCTTCTGCTTTATTTGCTCCTGCAAATAGTCCTTAACTTGTTGTTCCACATATTTCTGGGGAATTTCTCCCATGGGAGCCTTCCCTTTGTCCAATCTTGAGTTGGTTTCCACAGATGTATTTTTGGATGCCATAGCTTCTTTTTTTGCGGCTTGAGCTTCTCTGTCTTCCTTGTCTTTTGCCATCCTTTACAGGATGTCCAACTCCATCAACCTGTAATGCTTTACCCTGTCCCTGATCTCCTTCTGATACTATAGGATATGGCTTTGCTCCTCTTTGCTCTTAGCCCTTCCCAGGACTTCAAAAAATGTATCTACTCCCTGATAAATGGAATCATTCGGAGTTTCCTCGTGAACATAACCTATTTTGAAATGGTTATGGCTCAGGTGTAAATCAACAATCCCTTTAGGATCATGCTGCCTTTTGCTTGCAAAACCAAGTTTAATTGACATGATATGGTCACTCAATTCTGATGCCCAAGTAGAAGAGGGAACGCTCAAGGATCCAAGTGTAATAGGAAACCTGGGCCAAACTTTTCTCTTTGGTGCAACACATTTCTTGTAGATTTCCTCTGTAACTGTCTGAAATGAGATCTCTTCTAAGACCAACCTGTTTGGGATGACCTTAGGAAACATGTGGGCTACGTTGCTGCCATAAACCTTGATGTAGGTGAAAGATTCACTCACATACCATTCTCCCATAGTAGCTATGAGAGGTTTTGCTTCCGATGAGAATGCAGGGGCTTCTTTGTTGAAAATTAGAAAATATACCCTGCCAAGGAAACTTTCACATATATCATAGAATCTAGTCACATAGTTTCCATCCCAAAGTTCGGAATGATAGATATGTATAAGCGGAGCCAGTAACTCCCAACTCCATCCCAAATTAGGGTAACAAAAATCAGCACAGAAGATGTCCACAATGAAAGCGGTAAGATAAAAATTGGGCTTTTTCTTAGCAGTGGCTTTCTGGAACTCTTGGATGGCGTTTTTAAGTTCCAATGATAGAATTGAGGCCCAAGGGAAGGATTCACTTGTAGTAATAATGTGATGAGCGATGGGAGCCCATTCCTCTTTAAAGAAAGAACAATTGGGAAGGCCATAAAGCCTGCACAACATCGCTGCTAACAGGGAGTAAGGCTCTTTGAACCACTCGACAGGGTATAATTCGTCTTTCCTCTTGGAAAACTTGCGGGGTTCCGTCATCCAGGATTTGAGCATCTGGTCAAAATTAAATTTGGATTTGGTAGTGTTAACAAAATCTGCATCTAGGAGCTGGGTATAAGGTTTAAGAGCATAAATCCTAGCAAAGGTTTCTGAGCGGAAATTGGTTAGCTGAGATCCGGTACTGGTATTGAAAGAACGATCTTTCACATTGGTGTGGTCAATAATCCATCGCACAACATCATTATAAGGTAGGATGGCCGGTCTGGTAGCAATCATATGCAGGCTAGAATCTCTAATTCTCTCATAAATAGCTTGGTCACTCTGGAAATATGAGAGGTCATTGTTATAAAAAATTGAGTAAACCCGGGACCAATCCAGATGATAAGTTTTAGTTACTTGGCTGCTAGTATTAGAAAATACAAAAAAATTTGGGTCTTTAGTGAACATATCCTTCTGAAGGTTTTTACTCTTGGTAATTCTGGGGGTTTTGGACATCACCATGTGTTGTTTTGAATATTTATACCAGAAATTAAAACTGAATTATACAGTAAGCACAGTAAACAATTCAAATTGCAAGAAAGCAACTTGGTAACGAACCTGAAACTGTAGCAATCACTGTCAGAAGTGCGTGGTAAATTATAGAGGTAAAAATCACATAGTAGAGCAAATTATAGCAGTAAAACAGTGAAAAATCGTTAATCAAAACTATCATATTTATAATTCCCGAGAAATAATTCAGACCATCAGATGAGAGTAAAATGAAAAATAATGGTCTGGATCTGCTTTGCGGGATGCAGGATCAAGAGCGAAATTGCAAGTTTATTAATTGTGCTGCAACCCGCATTCCGCAACTTGCAGGTTGCGGGATGCGAAAATGAAAAATAGCAAAATTTTATTCAATCGGCTCCGCAGAGATGCGGAATGCGGGATGCGGAAATACACAAAACAAAGCACAAACAAATGATGACCCCGAAACCTTCACTTCACAAGTTGCGGGTTTAAAAATGAAATATCAGAAAAATAAAAGGTTTCCCACATTCCACAACTTGCGGGTTGCGGGATGCGGAACCAAAAACGATCCAAACAAAATCAACCATTCTGCACTCAAAACAAAGAAATTAAACATGGATTTTTTTGGAAATTTGGCTAAGTTAATGAATCCCAAGAGTCAAGTAACAAAAAACAAAAAAAACCTATAGGAAACCTTTTAAGATTATGAAGAGTCTTACCTAGTAATATTCGTACATGTAATTGGGTTCCTGTGTCAAAATGACATGGGATCTGTTGTCCCTATGACAGGATTCAAGTACCCTTCTTTTGTGTACCAGGTGCATAGTATGTGTCAATTTATTTCTGTACACTTAGAAGGTCACCGCCTCTACCGATACCTTCCAATTTGACCGGAGCTCCCCATCGTCACAAACTGGATATGAAATATATGTCTTCCAAGGTAATCTCTAGAATCTCACCTTGTAGGTCAAATGCACCAAGATCATGATCCCAGTAGTTTATCAAGAAATCCAGTAAGCAGACATTGGATCGCATGGGTGAGGTGCAAAAGAATTTAAGAAATCCACTTTGCCGTAATGCATGCATTGTAGGGGCACTTCGAAGAGCATATTGATCCATGTCTTCATGATCCCTCTCCCTCCACTCCAACACCATGTTTTAGTCTACCAATGAAGCCATTTTCAAACATTAATTTCAGTTCAAAAACTTTGATTTTGACCCTACATAGCTTTTCCCTATGTCGCATAGTACACGCGACTGTCCTTTGGACACGTCATGTATCATACGTGAATTTCTTTCGGGGAAGCCGTGTATAAAACGCATGTACGTGACTGTCTAGGTTGCATACCCGCGTATACAGCGCGTCCCCCATAGAATTGGCCTAAACCATGAATTTTTTTCATAAAATCAAAATTTACTTGGATGAAATGAAAGAGCATGGAGAGTAGATTTACCTGGCACTTGCGGTTTTGAAAATTGTCCACCAAGTTGTCCACACCGAGCGATTGAAGGCAGAGGTAAAACTAGTCTATATTGGGTAAAAATGTCAAATGGTGAGTTTTGATTTCTATTTTGAACTATTTATAGAAATATTATTTCAAAAGTGGGTTTTTAACCTATAGTTCTTATTTTTTGATAAAAATCAAACTAATACCATGTCCTTTTTCTTCAATGAAACAGGTCTAAGGTCACTTAAAGTTGTTTTTCACTCATATAGGATAGGATTTTGGTCATTCATATGCATTTTTGCATTTATACCTAATCCGTCTTAACCCTAGAATTACTACTTTGACCATAGACTATGGTATTTTAACCATTAGTACCTTGTCTATATCATTGTTTTTCCGTGGATAGGACTTTCCTCACATGATTACCCTAGATTAGAACACATTTATTGTATTTTGGTACTCATGCCGCATTTGTTGTAGATTCATGGGAGCCTTCTCAGCTATTTTTCACGCCAAATTGAGCCTCATTTTGGTCTCTTTTTATAAGATATCCCTTTTAAAGGCTCCCTGTCCTTATGGAGTTTCTTTAGGCCCGGGTCCAACTCCTCAAAATAGACTCGACTGTCGAGTAGACTTGTCCATTCAGGCTCGTTAAGAATATGTGAATGGGCATCTACATTGGTGCTAGGTTATCTCTTTCTCGGACCAAGCGGAATAATACGGGAAATGATCGCTCTCTTTTCTACAGAATTGAGAAGAGTATTCTCAGGCATAGGTTTATCGCTTTTTCGGACCTGAGGAACTAGATTTATGGAAAAGGAACACCTGGTATGAGCTTAGTTTTCTCTTTTTCGTGTGCTAGACCTAAACATGAAAAATATTCTGAGTGTACTTTATGTCTTTTTCATGCTCGTTAAACACTAAGAACAAAGCATTGAGTTTAGTGTTGTAAGCCCCATTTCTCATAATCAAATGGATCTTTCCGAGTGATCTTTCTTTCCTTCACACTCATAAACTTGAAGCTATATGTTGCTCTCAAAGGAGCATTGGGTAGGTGGTAATTTAACCTTTTTTGGACCTCCATGACTAAGTATGAAAAATGTTCACCTTTTCTTCTACGGAAGGTAAGGGGGTTCTTCTGTAATATGTTTTATACTTTTTCGGCCTCAGGAGACTAAATTGGACGAAAAAGGACCCCCTAGAGTCTTCTTTGGAGTTTTCAGACTCTCTAAATATGAAAACACCAAATGAGCATGTACTAGTTCGGGCTCATAAAATCTACGAATCACTGACCTCATCAAGCATTATTCCCTCTTCTATTCAAGCTTGTCAAAAATTAAGAGAGACTTGAGTTGGATTTCCTGGACTCGTTAAAATTTAACAGGAAAGATAAGGAAGAAGTTTTCTTTTTTGATTTTCAGTCGGTGGCAGCATGGCCTCCTTGAACACAACACTCTCTAAAATTTTCGATACTCATGTCTCAGTGTACACTTTTAGTTAAGCTATCACTTTGAGTCTCTTCCTCCTCCACTTGTCATTTATATATGGAGAATCTGATCATGTCTAGTTGTCCTATCTGTAAAGTTCAAAGCTTCCTTGGGTCATCTCTGTGTCGTGCTCACTATTCAAGGATTTATCCCCGCATATGCTTATTATATTGATTCCATCATTGTCCTATCTGATATTACTTGTGTTTACCTTCCCTTATCCCATTCCTAGTCACTCTTGTGATCCATTGGAGGATTTATTACCTTCCTCATCAAAGCATGGTTTCTCATCAACACTTCCTGAAGATGAAGACCTAGAGTTTTGACGATAGTAGCTTAAGATTCAATTTCATTATTTGTGAATTCCTTTGCTTCAATTTTCAATTATCACCTATTGATTGGAAATTTGTTGAATCCTATCCATGTTCGACTTCAACACATCTATTAACATGGGCTGGATTGTATTGGTTCCTTTGGATTTTGATGAAGACCTTAGGTTCATATCTATAACCTAAGTTGTGCAAGATTGTGTTGTGTTCACTTACACAGCTTCCAGATATTTGAAGACTCGTCATGATTGTATATTTTGGCTTTGATTCAACTTTGTAATATACATGGTCTAGCACCCGTATCATATGATGTACTCAAATATTGTAAAGGATCTGGTGTTCCAATATATTGAACATGGCATCCTCAGATATGATTTTGTATATGACATTTGATATGTATTTGGTTCAGGTACTTCCTCTACTTCCTTGGATTTCTAAGTTCTCCAAGATAATGATTATAATGTATTTCGGCCATCGCTTCCCTCTGACCTCACACATTAGGGGGCATCTATTATCAACCAAATTGGAACTTCTCCATCTGAGTGTCGACATTCCTCATGTTGGTACATAAAAGGAAAATTTGGACTGAAGTGGCCTAAACACTATAGATGGGCATGACCTTTGATGCATTTTTCTCAGACCAGCCTTGTATATTTTTATTATGGATTTTGGGTTGAATACGTGACTATGTGCATTGCAACTCGCATGTCATACGCGAGTTTTTGCATTGTAACCCATGTATACTTGCATACGCGAGTTCCCTTTGAGAAACCCGCGTGTCATACGCAATTTTCCTATATTAATACCCGCGTATACCCTAATTCAACATTAAAAAATATAATTCAAGATTAGATGAGATTGGTTTGGGCCTAATCCATAACTTTCCCAACTATCTCAACCATCCCAACCTTCGAAATCACTCTATTTCCTAAAGTATCAATAGAGGCCTTGGGTGGGGACTAATCAATCAATTTTGGAGAGAAAAGTTATGCTGGTGGTATATCTTCAAAGTCTTGGAGCAACAGAACTCAGAGTCCTTTGGTTGCATAGGAGGCCTTGTCTCAGAAGCTGGGTTGTACTCTTATCTTATTCATTGATTGTTAATAAAACGAATTCTTCTTCCAATCTTTTATTGAGTCTATTTCATGTATATTGGTTATGAATATATTTGTTTATATGTTTAATATGCTTTTCATCTAAGACTTGATATATATATGCATGAGATATTACTTGAAGGATTTTCTCTTTGCAGGTTAAGAGGTACATCCCTAGAAGCTTTGAAGAGAAGAGGAGCGGGAGAAGATCAAGCTTGGATCAACCATCGTTAATCGGGTAAGTCAAGACTTTCTTCCTATTCCCTTTCCATTCTCTTGTAAAAGATGATTGCTTGCAAGTTAGTAGTAAGTTGGTAACCCCAGACCCTAGGTTACAAGGGTGCTTTATCTCGAACAATATATGGGTTTGACACTTCTTTTCCAACACCCTCTTACAATCAATAGTTAAACTTGGGTAGACCTACCCACTTCATTCCTGGTTATTGAATCACTATTCTTGTTGATGGATATACTTTCTTTCGGTGATCTTCTCTACCAACAAAATTGCCTATTGATGACGACCTTCCTGCCAATGGTCATGCGTTAGTCATATGGGTTTGTTCACCAATAAGCCTATTACCAATAATTTGTCGTTTCCAACAAATATGCCTTATGTAGCACTTGTACTTCAATACATAGGGTTTCTTGCCACAACAATACTCCATCGACAAGCTTGTTCCCTTAGAATTTGTTGTGGATTTATTTCCCTTAGGAAACCCTTCAACCCATAATTGGCTTCCTATTAGATCACAAACTCCCCCCTAGTTGCACTACCCATTCTCTCCAATATATTTCCTTAGTTTGTTACTATAGGTCTAAGGCATATCCCACCTCAGCTGCCTTGGGATTTAGCTTGTTCTACCTCCCAAGCAATATTACCTTTGTCTCATGTGTACCCATGTATTTATATGAGAGAGCTACCCATTCTCTATCATGAGTGGGTGCCCAACTTGGTCAACTTATTTCATAAAGAACCCAATGGAGTCCACATTTGTCTGGTGGTGTACAAATGATTTTCCCCTCTTAGGGTGTCTTACCACCAAACTTGGGAAAGTGGTCCTAATGGCCCTTAAGTCTTGCACCAAAATTCTTGCAATGCACCCAAGTGTCATCTTGTTGTTGTGCCTTTTTACATCTTGAGTCGTGGATTCATCTTCATGTTCTATACAAGTCTTCTTGGTCACTTCCTATGCCAATGCCAAATCCTCTTATTTGAGCCCCTTTGTCGAAGCCTTATCGATTGATAAGTTCTTCTTTGTTGAAGGGACCTTGGTCAAAGCCCCCTCTCATGCACATGCACCATCCCATGATCTATCTTTGTGGATACTATGTATGCTCTCGAATTCACCCATCTTGTTGACCAATGTCATGGTCATGCATGGGTGTGCCAATTGTTGATGTAGCTTAGTCCTGAATCCTCCTCCAATGGGCGAGTTATTAAGGGTTGGTTGGAGAAAGATTTGTATCTCCCCTTACAAAATTAATCACATGATACATTACTACATTCATTATTAGATTTGAATTATCTTATTTTATTAGTCTCTACCAAGAGAAACAGGGACTATAGAAATCGAGTTGAGTATTTGTATTACTCAGTGCATGGTGTTCTAAATGTTTTATCCTAAGTTTTATGCCTATGATTCCCTTTAGGCCAATGATCAATTTAGGAGCCTTATTTGGCATCAAATCAAGGTAGAGCATTATCCCTTACATTATGGCTCATGATCCCATCTCCAATATCCTTCGCATTCAGGTTGGTGGAGGGTGACAGTTATGTAACCTATTTATACATCTGATAAAGTTAATTGTAGATAGAACCATGGGAGAGACCTATGTTGGGTGATGTATTTGTATGTTGGTCTCTATGTCTTGACACTTGTTTTCTTCTTGGGTGCACAATTCTTACTATGGATTCTAGATGTAACACCATAGATTAAGTCTTTATCTTCAACACTATGTTGCACACACCCGCTCTCATTGCTGTATTTTTTGGACACCAAAGCAAGGGGACACTAGTCCGGAGTTATCTTAGTTAGCATAGAAATTTTCCTTTATTTCGAAATGATGCACATTTTTACCTCTTCCTACCTTTATAGTCCCACGAACTATCTCTGCGACACCGAAAACTCACATATCTGCATCGGTATTAGACATGCCTTTGAGTGGCGAGCCTCAATTTAACAATAGTCTTCAATATTTTCATGTTGTGTATATGCACCCATAGATATGGGCTCAGTGGATAAGATAAAATTGGTGAATCTCCAATGCCAGTTGTACAGGATAATTTACAACTTCGACAACCACTAATCCCAAGCACTAGAAATATGGGATTGTGCTCAAGTATAACTTCAACATCAACAACAACAATTTCCCCACTTCTTGTGTGGAGTGCGAGCAAAGAAAAAGCGCCTGAGGCTACATGGTGATGTACGATTCATTCACTCGTGTCTACAGGAATGGAGTCAACACCAACACAAACTGTTATGGGAAAGGTATTTGGTTATCTATTTTTAACAACTAGGTAAGAAACATAAATGCTTAAATAAAAAACAATGTGTATTGTTGCTGCTCTATTTTCTTAAATTTAAACTTAAAATTACATTTGGTTGTGCTTAGCATTATCATTTTATGTTTGGTATCTTTATAAATTTATAAATTTTATCATTTCAATCATCATAAAAAGGCTAATAATGAAAACCAGTGCTACAAAAATTGTATGGAGTTAACAGGATGTTGATGTAATTGTAACTTCGGAATGTATTCACCTATATTTCTTATGTATTGTAACCCGATGTTTATTTCGGGATGTATTTGTAATGTACTTGATGTCATGCCCCTAGGTTCCTATCGGGAGTTTCTATAATGTAAATAGGTCATGTCAAGTCAAGGTGGGTAACCCTCCTATTGTCTAAGGGTTAAAGTCCCCGCAGTTCCGGGGCACTAGGGTTATTAGATTCACCTAGTGAAGTCGGCCCTAGTTGGGTTTAGTCAAGTAGAAAATTAGTATAAATAGAGAGCTAGCCTCTCTATTTATCACACACTCACTCACACTCAGTTGTAGTGGCGCATAGCTGAGGAAGAGAAAGACACTGGGGCAAGGAAGAAAGAGGTTACTGTTGTCGAGAGATCATCTTACTGTTTTTTGGTTTCACTTTTGGTGCTGATTCTATCTATGAGGAAGTTGTGGGGTTTTCTCCATTTATGGTTTCCCCAAGGAAAAACGTTGTGTTCATTGTCTCTTGTGTTTGATTGTTGTGCTTGTTATTCTCTCAGTTAAAGATCCTAATGTTATGCTAGCTTAATGTTAAAAATATAACATGGAATCAGAGCTAACCTGAGAAGAAGACACTGTACAACTGTGGGAACTAGGGCTTCCTACTTTGTGGATCTCTCTCCACAGATATTCAGCAAAAGTAGGGTGGAATAACTCTCATCCCTAGGGCGCATCTTTTTGTCGAAGCAGAATCCAATTCCAAGGTTTTTTCAGTTTTGGACTCGACACTACTGCCAAAAATTAGGGCTTTTCATAGAAGTGGAATTTTTCAGTGAGCCCAGGCCTGGATTGATCTCCTCCCCAAAATTGAAGTTAGGGATCAAATTCAAAGCATTTGGTTGGAAAGAACTCTGAAAAATAAAAACCCTAATCTGCTCCTAAACCAACACTGCAGGATTTCAGCTCCAAATCCAGATCCGACATCTTGACCTGGTAAGATCTAAATATTTTGTATTTCCATTTGAGGTTCTCAGTTAAGATGTATCATCATACCAAGCTTGATGAAAATCTTGAGGGAGCTGATAACTTCCATCCTGGAAGTATAGGATCTCCCTGGTCCTGGAAGAAAATGAGTTGGACTCCTATATTAGTGAGGAGGTTCCAGTTCCAGAGGGAGATGAGGCAAAGGCCTTACATAAGAATAAGTTGGTTATGGAAAAGAGGATCATTGTTGATTCCATCAAGGATCACCTCATACCACAGGTGTCCTCCCTCGAGACACCTAAAGCCATGTTTGATGCCCTAACCAAACTGTTTGAAGGGAAGAACATCAATCGAAAGATGACTCTAAGGAACCAGTTGAAGAATGTAAAGATCCAGAATGAGGAGATCATCCAGTCATACTTCAAAAGGGTCTCCCAGATCAAAGAATAGCTAGAAGTAGTAGATGAAGAAGTGGAGCATGTAGAAATTGTGATGACAACCTTGAATGGCCTCCCTAGGTCATGGGATTCTTTCATCCAAGGAATCTATGCTAGGAAGAAGTTAGTCAAGTTTAGTATACTGTGGGAAGAGTGTTCACAAGAAGAAGCTCAAGAAGAAAAGATGGGAAGTGAAGATCAATCTCTCACAATACACTCCAGGAAAGGAAGAAGGGAAAATCATCATCATTAAGCTAAGCATTCTCATCAGAAAAATAATCTTGTAGGAAGGGATCCATCCAAACTCAGATGTTGTACATGCGATGAAATATGACACTTTGCTGGAAATTGTCCCATGGATAAGAATGGATCCAAGAAGAAGAAGAACTCCAAAAGAAGACATCATGCTCACACTGCTGAGGATGATGATCCTCCCAGGAAGAGAGTAAAACAAGAAAGTGAAGACTCTTCAAGTGAAGATGAATATGTTATGATCTTTGCTCTCACGGGAACTGTCACTCATGGAAGAAAATATTGGATTATTGATAGTGGGGCTTCCAAACACATGACAGGTTTCAAGGAATCCTTTGAGAAACTATACGAACATAATTCACTCCATAAGGTGAAACTTGGGGATGACAACCAATATCCCATAAAAGGTAGCGGTGAATCCTCCTACAAGCTAGACTTTGGAAAGTCTATGAAAATGAAGGATGTCTTATTTGTACCAGGACTAAAGAAGAATCTTCTATCCATATCGGCACTGGATGCAAAAGGCACGAGGGTTGCATTTGTAGATGGCCAAGTTCTCATATGGTCAAGAGGAAAGACTATTGACAATGCAATAGTGAGTGGAGAACAAGAAGGAGGATTATACAAATTGAAGGGCCACCCAGAACAAGCTTTGGTCCATGACACAGTAGAGCCAAATGAACTTTTGCACAGAAGGCTTGCACATGTGCATTACAGAGCACTACCACTTGCAAGCAAATATGTTGAAGGTCTTCCAGAAATTCGAGCAAAACATGAAGGGGTCTACAAAGGATGTGTGAAAGGAAAGAATACAAAGAAGACATTTCCAAGTAGCGAGAGCAAGGAAAAATGAATCTTGGAAATCATCCACTCCGATTTATGCAGACCAATGTCATCAAGTTCACTAAGCGGGTATGTATACTATGTTTCTTTCATTGTTGACTTTTCTAGGAAGACATGGATTTACTTCATGAATAAAAAAGATGAAGTTTTCAGCAAGTTCAAGGAATTCAAAGCCTTGATCAAGAACCACACAGAAAAGAAGATCAAGACCTTTCGATCAGACAATGGCGGAGAATTTGCATCAAATGAATTCAAATATTTATGTAAGGAATCAGGGATTAAGAGGGAGTTATCCACTCCATATAATCCACAACAGAATGGGGTTGCAGAAAGGAAGAATAGAACTATCATGGAAGCTGCAAGAGCAATGCTTCATGATCAAGATCTTCCCATGCATCTATGGGCAGAAGCTACCAGAACAACGGTGTATGTACAGAACCGTACTCCACATAGAGTACTAAAGAACAAGACACCTGAAGAAGTCTTTTCCAGCAAGAAACCAGAATTAAACCATCTCAGGATATTCGACTGTCCAGTGTACATACACATTCCAAAAGAGAAGAGAACAAAACTAGATCCTTCAAGAAAAAAGGGTATATTTGTGGGATACTCTAAAAGCTCGAAGGCTTACAGAATATACTTCCCAGGATTCAAGAAGATCGACATCAGCAGTGATGTAACATTTGATGAAGACTCAGCTTACAACAAATCTAGAAAGAGACCTGCTGAAGAACCTAAAGAAGCAGAAGCACCCAGAATTCATGATACAAGCATGAATGAAGAAATTCAAGAAGAAGATCGAGAATTTGAAGAACCACAAAGACCTATAGATCCACCTCAAGAGAAGAATCCTCACAAGAGGAAACTTGCTTGGGTACGAGAAATTATACAAGGTATGGAAAGATATGGGGCTCCATAAAAGAATCACAGAGAAATAAAGAGAACTAGATCCAGCTCTGGATATGTATCTTTACTATTTGACTTTATCAATGAAGAACCTTCTAATTATGAAGAAGCAGCAGAATGGAAAGAATGGAAGGATTCTATGATCGAAGAGTATCAATTGATCATGAAAAATGATGTTTGGGATGTTGGCCCAAGACCAGAAGGGAAGTTGGTTGTAGCTTCCAAATGGATCTACAAGATCAAGCATGCTGCAGATGGTAGCATAGAGAAATATAAGGCAAGATTCGTGGCTCGAGGTTCTCCCAGAAAGAAGGAATAGACTATGAAGAAACCTTTGCACCTGTAGCCAGATACACTTCCATCAGATCAGTACTTGCTATGGCTGCAGTGATGAAATGGAAGATACACCAAATGGATGTCAAGACTGATTTCTTGAATGGTGTAGTGGAAGAGGAAGTGTATGTAGAACAACCACTCGGTTTTGAGACACATGACAGGGAGTCTCATGTGTGCAGATTGAAGAAATACTTGTACGGTTTGAAACAGGCACCCAAGACATGGTACAGTAGAATTGACATCTTTCTATCTAGTTTGGGCTTTACCAAGAGTAAAGCAGATTCCAACCTTTACTACAAGGTTGAATATGGCAACCCAGTGATGCTCCTATTATATGTAGATGATCTGTTTGTAACAGGTATGGATGGGTTGATTACTGATACGAAGAGAAAGCTTGTTGCTGAGTTCGAAATGAAGGACTTGGGTACGATGCATTATTTTCTAGGCATGGAGGTGTGGCAGAATGCGGATGGAATCTCCCTCAAACAAGGGAAGTATGCAGTAGATATCCTGAAGAGGTTTGGGATGATGGACTGCAAGGCCATGACCACACCTATGGCATCGAACCTGAAGCTATTAAGTGATGCTTCATCAGAGATGGTTGATGCTACGATGTATCGTCAAATGATTGGGTCCTTGATGTACCTGACGAACAAGAGACCAGATATTTGCTTTGCTGTGAACACCTTGAGCCAGTTCTTGACAGATCCGAGACATGTTCACTTGATTGCTGCAAAGCATATTCTGAGGTACCTGAAGGGTATAATTTATTATGGGCTCAAGTATGAGGCAAATCCGAAGATTAACCTAGAGGGTTATGTTGATTCAAATTGGGCAGGCAGTGCCATTGATAGGAATAGCACTTCAGGGTGTTGCTTCAGTATGGGATTAGGTGTGATCTCTTGGTTTAGCAGGAAGCAATCTTGTGTGGCACTGAGTATAGCTGAAGCAGAGTATGCCATGGCTTGTTCAGCTAGTTGTGAGGCAGTATGGCTACGGAAGCTACTGTCTGATTTATTTGATCTCCATATGGATGCTACTTGTATACATTGTGACAAACAAAGTTGCGTGAAGTTGTCAGAGAATCCAGTGTTCCATGACAAGTCAAAGCATATCGAGATCAAGTATCACTATATTAGGGATATGGTGCAGAGGGGAGCAGTGAAGCTCCAGTATGTTGCGTCGGAGGAACATATAGATGATGTGTTGACAAAGCCATTGGCTAGGGTGAAGTTCGAGTACTTCATGGAGAAGCTTGGTGTTCTCCAGATCGAGGTTTCCTCCAAAGGGAAATGATGAGACCCAGAGCCATTCTGACATGGTGAGAGGATTAGTTCCTTCCATGCTCAAATGTAAGGGCCAAGCCATTCTATCATGGTGAGAGGATTGGTTCCTTCCATGTCAAATGTGAGTGTTGAGCCATTCTGATGTGACTATAGGATTGGTTCCTACATGATCAGAAGTAAGCATTGAATGCCATTCTCGGAATGGAGGCACCTGGTCAGTTACTAGGTAGCTCAGTCTGGGACTGGGGGCCATTCTGATATGACTGTAGGATTGGTTCCTACATGATCAGATGTGAGTGCAAGTCCTTTTGACATTGGTTGTCAAATGTAAGTGCAGATCCCTTTCAGCATGAAGGATTGGTTCCTTGCATGGTCGAATATAAGTGCTGAGCCCTTATGACATTGGTTGTCAGATGTAAGTGCAGAGCCTTTCAGCATGGAGGATTGGTTCCTCGCATGGCCGAGTGTAATTGTTGAAGCCTTTTCGACATTGGTTGACGGATGTGAGTGCTGGGCCTTTCTGACAAGGTTATGGGAGGTGTTCCCACATGGTCATATGTGAGTGTTGGGCGTGCCTTTCTGATATGATTATAGGATTGGTTCCTACATGATCAAATATCAGTGCTGGGTGGGACATTCTGACTTAGGGTCATATATAAGTGTTGAAGAAGACCTACATGGAGGCTAGGCCTACAACCAGCATGAAAAAGGGCTGGCTCTATATAACTTCCTGTGACGAGAAGAATCATGAGATAACACCCGTGAAGATCCAGTGATGATGATCCATAGAGATGATCTAGATTGAGGGATGATCCATATCCAGAGATGATGCTCTAGAGATGATCCAGATCGAGGGATGATCCAGATCCAGTGATGATGATCCAGATCTAGTGATGATCCAGATCCAGGTGAAGATAACTTGAAGATGAAGGTGACTTGAAGATAGAGATGAATTGAAGGTGAAGATGACGAAGACTCGATGATGATCTAGATGATACAAAGAAGAAGACTTGTGCTGATAAATTGTGTTGAGAGAATACCTTCCTAGTTAAGAGGGAGTGTTGATGTAATTGTAACTTCAAAATGTATTCATTTGTATTTCTTATGTATTGTAACCTGGTGTTTATTTCGGGATGTATTTGTAATGTACTTGAGTCATGTCACGCCCCGAGGTTGCTATCGGGAGTTTATATAATGTAAACATGTTATGTCAAGTCAAGGTGGGTAACCCTCCTATTGTCTAAGGGTTAAAGTCCCCGCAGTTTTGGGGCACTAGGGTTATTAGACTCACCTATTGAATTCGGCCCTAGTTGGGTTTAGTCAAGTCTAAAATTAGTATAAATGGAGAGCTACCCTCTCTATTTATCACACACTCACTCACACTCAGTTGTAGCGCATAGCTGAGGAAGAGAAAGACACTGGGGCAAGGAAGAAAGAGGTTACTGCTGTCGGGAGATCATCTTACTGTTTTTGGGTTTCACTTTTGGTGTTGATTCTATCTCTGAGGAAGTTGTGGGGTTTTCTCCATTTATGGTTTCCCCAAGGAAAAATGCTTTGTTCATTGTCTCTTGTGTTTAATTGTTGTGCTTGTTGTTCTCTCAGTTAAAGATACTAATGTTATGCTAGCTTAATGTTAAAAATCTAACACAGGATTGACAACTGTAATTGTTTTTGACATGCTTATACTTTCAACAAAAAAATGCTTCTCTTCTAAACCATAAGATTAGTGAGACCTAAATTTTGGGGACGTTTACAATTAATTTGTGTAAATATGGTAACTCCGAACGAGTGCTTGATGACCTTTATATCTAAATTTCTCAAGAGCAAATTGCAACTTGAACTCTAAAGAAGAAAGTTGGCCATAATGTTTCGTTGAAGTATGGCAAGTTATTGACTACACTAGTATGTATTTAAATTATATATAAATTAATATATAATTCGACAAAATAACTAAAAT
The DNA here is from genome assembly GCA_001517045.1 of Pseudotsuga menziesii. Taxonomy (NCBI): domain Eukaryota; kingdom Viridiplantae; phylum Streptophyta; class Pinopsida; order Pinales; family Pinaceae; genus Pseudotsuga; species Pseudotsuga menziesii. Next base: position 300,439 of record LPNX010950537.1, on the reverse strand, counting down.
GAGATGTAAACACTCTTTCTTCCATACGTTCCAATTTTATATTCAAGAAAAATTGTGTTGGCCCTGGGGAAGTTTTGGTTAATTTTGGTACCAGTTTTGAATTTTGGTCAAACCGTGAATGGAGCCGCAATGGAATGGTAAAAAAAAGGGTCGGTTTCGAAGTTTTGGGCGAAGATTGAGGAAAAGTAACTATTTTGACAAAGTCCGATCAAAAGGTTGGTTAATTAGTTAGATTTTTTGTCCACTTATTGGGTAGTGGGAATGGGATGTAAATCGACTAGTAGAGACTATATATTTGCAAGGGATAGGTATTTTTAGGGCTGGTCTAGGTGAGCGAAGTCTATGAAAAAACTAATTTGTTGTATTTGTCGAAGATTGTGTATCCATTTTTTGATAGAGTTGCATGTAGGGAGTCAATCTGCAGGCTATGTGCACAGATATGATGTGATGGGGTTTTCGGGAATGTCTACAGGATACATCCACAGAATGGAAGTGCTTGAGAAGCAACTCTTCTAATAAATGAGTGCTTTTGTGGTTTTCTCGTAACTGGGTTTCCACGTTAAAATCCTTGTGATATATTTGTGTGATGTTTTACTGTTGTTTTGAAATGCTTAACTGAATGTTTATGGATAAATGTATGAAACACCAAAACCTTGATTAAGTTAATGACATGAATATGGGTAATGTTTTATAGTCGATTGTTGCAGTTCCTGAATTGTCCCAGCTTATTATGTCGATGTTCAGTATAATGAGGATCCCCTTCCTCACTACGGAAACCATGTTCTTGCAGCTCCCATAGGTATCTTGGATCAAACCTCATCTGCTCTGCAAGTGTTTTCAACAGAGTTAAAATCATGATAGGCCGGTGCCTTGGGTCTTTGTTGGTATGTTGCGGTATAAACCTAGGTTAATTGAGTTTGTTCCAACAAATTGTATGGAAACCTTAATAAATTTTGGGAAGTTCCCCAAGTGTGTGTTCTTGAAAAGGTAATCATTTGCATGGTATTTAGAATGTCTTTTAGGTGCGTGCTACTGAAGAAGTTCTCCTATCATATTATTCAAAATTTATCATCGCAACATGCAATAATTAGTTCTACATTCTTTACATTTTCATCATCACCTAAAAATTGCAATACAATTCACTTTAATGCCATCATGTTTAATGCTTTTGCTGCTCTAGGACATCATTTTCCTTGAATGCCTCAAACTTCAATCATCTTCTAAGACCATTCTTTCCAAATTATTTCCTTTCCAAAATCTACTTGAAGTTGAAGGGAATAAATTGTATAAGCATGCCCTGTATAGTCCGCGTTTTTACTTTTAGAAGTATGTCTCTTCTATTTTATATTGTTATTTAGTTGAACTCGGGAATATTATGTTGTTATTGGTAATTGGAAATGTTAATCGATTAGGTCTGTCTAGTTCTCTTTAGAAATGAACATTTATCTCATTATACAAAGCATTCAATTTTCGTCCGACTTTGCAAATTTTGTCCCGGTCGTGTATGCTATTAGAAGTAATCCAAACTGCTAAAACATTTATCCATATTTTAATTCTACTTAAAATCAAAATCATTTGAGTTGTTTAGTGAATGAATATTGTTTTGACATAACTCATGAGGAATCTTGAAACTTTTTTACCAAATACTTCATTTTTTTCAAAGTGAAAAAGAGTTTAACTTTATATTAAAAAGTTGAAACTGGACAAGGCTTCATGCGATTGCCACACTTTTCAAAGCCACAATTCATGTGAACTAATTTGAACATGATGATAACATTGGGATTTTATGATGTTTATGGTATTTGTAATAAGTTAGTATATTAAAATATGAATTAAATTGGTCTCAAACAATAGAGCAATATCTATGCACTTAATATATTAAAATATGAATTAAATCGGCCTCACTGACAATAGAGCAATATCTATGCACCAAATTCAGGTAGGGACTTGCTATCCATTAGTTTCGAATTGAATTGTAAGAAGAAAGCAAGTATGACCATAATCATATTTGATTCTTCAATATACTATTAAATGTTTACTCAAAGGGAAGCCATTATATTCCTAATATAGAGAAAAAATCGATGAACCCCTTTTGCAGAGACAAATAGAATTGTGTACCTTGCCAGAGCATATATCTAATACTGTCAAGGAAATGATTGTTTTTATGAAGATGATGAATTCATTGAAGGATACATTAAACAATATTCTCATAAAACGAGACTACAAAGAATTTTCAGAAGAATCTAATATGCATTGTGTTGCCCATTCGCGGGATATGTTTGTGTTGCACATGGAGATTTTCAACACCTTCTCAATGTCAATAATAAATACAAGAATTTGAGCTTGCCACCTAGACATGTACAAGAATTGAAACTTGTACAAATAAACTAGGGCATTCGAGATTGCCACCTAGGCATGTACAAGAATTGAAACTTGTACAAATAAAACAAATATTAATGGCAAGGACTTGTTGCACTGCAACTATACTTGTTGGATATTGTGTGTATATATATACACACACATTATTCTCATATATTTGATTATTCATTCCTTTGAAGAGTGTTAAATAATTGATCTAATATATTATGTATTTGAGTCCTTTTTCCAAAGTTTGTGAGAAGATTCTCACCCTCAATTTATGAGGGGTCTTATATGCGTTGGTGGGACGAAGTTGTAGTAAGAATTAGATAAACAAACATATCATAGTAGAGAAGAAGTGTGAGGGGATTCTAGGTATTTCGGTAAAGCTAGGTATATTATGTTTTTAANATTCAAGTAGGATGCCAAGTTGCTAGTTGATAATAAGAATCTTAAAACTTGTGAAAGACACAAAGATAATGTCATAGTTGTTAAAGAAGTATCAAGATGATAGGACGTGGTGATGAAGGTCAAAATCACAACTTTTGAATATATTGTTAGGGGGACTAACAATATTGAATGAATGCTTTCCTAAAACATATGGGTGGGGGAAAGTGGGGACTTGGACCACTTCCCTATTTTCTTATCTATTAAAGGAGATGTTGGTAAGCCCCTGAGCCTTTTTAAATTCAATGTCACTTGTTTGTCAGATGAGGGTTTTCATAGGTTAGTCAAAATTTTGTGGATCCGTTTGAGAGTTGGAGGTCAGTTGTGCAATTTTTTAATAATATTAAAAGGTTGAAATCCCACACTATCTCTTGGGCTAAGGGAAAAAAGAAGATCATGGGATTTAGATATTCGAAGGATTGAATTTTTTTAGAAGCTTTTCACAACAATAACCAACCAAGATTTTATTATTTAGAACATAAGCGCCTCATTGTTGAACTTGAAACAAGGAGAAGGAAGTTACTAGATGATGAAGAGGAAGCTCTTAGCCTTAAGATCAGAGTTACCTAGTTACAAAAAGGTGTTAATAATCTTTTTCACAATCATATAAGACAAAGGAACAATATCAATTCTATTTGACAATTAGAAGATGAGAAAGGTGCTCAGGTTACTGGTTTTCAAAAGATTGCAATTTATGGACTAAATCATTTGTATACTATCTTCAAAGAGAATTCCCAAGCTCCTGTAACTTCTATTCTCAAACTTATTGCTCAGTACCCTACTTTTGTGAGTGGCGATCAAATTCTATCTCTCAATGAAGTTGTCAGTTATGAGGAACTGATGGAAGTTATTCATTCTATGCAGGGTGATAAGAGCCCTAGACCTAATGGCTAGCCAATGGAGTTCTTCTCGAGTCTTCTGGAGTTTATTAGTCACGATATTCATGTTTTGGTGGAAGAACCAAGAACAAGAGGTAGAGTATTGGCAGCTTATAATTCCACTTTCATTTCTTTGATCCCAAAAGTTGACATGGTGGTAAATATCGAGGATTTCAAGCATCTATAAGGTGATTTGTAAAGTTATCAATAGAAGAATTAGAGGCATCCTCTTGAAATCTATTGAGTATGGAGCAATTTTATTTCCTTGAAGGAACGAAAATTAATGACACCATTGGTATCACACAAAATGTACTTCATTTAGCTAAGTTGAAACATGCCCCGTTAACCCAAAAAATCCCTCACTAAGCTCTACATGACCTACACCACCCAAATACATCTACGTACGACACTCATTTGACCCCCACGCCCTCAAAAAGGCTCGAAAATATAAAAAAGGGCTTAAAACCCCCTAAAAAGAGCCAAAATAGCTCTCATAGGGGCTAAAACCTCCAAAAATGGGCTAAAACCCCTTAAAGGAGCTTAAAAACCCCAAAGGAGCTAAAGATTGGGTGAAAGGGGATAAATCCTGAACCAGGGGCATAAAACCCTAAAAATATCAAGAAAGTGTATAAATAGAGGGGTGGGGCTCCCTCTCAAATCACTCCTTCTCTCCCTATCATTATGCTTCTCGTGTGAGAGCCTTGAGACCACTTGTCTCTCAAGCCATTCACCATCCCTCTCTTCCATTTCTCCATTGAGCCAAAGCTCCCATTCCATTGAGAGGTGCTCCCAAAGCTAGGGCATGGTGGCCCATTTCCATCTAGAGAAGGGATATTTTTGTTTTGTCTCTTTTATATTGTATTTTTCTGCCATAGTTTGCTTGCAGGCTTATTGCTCATGCTTGGTTGCAGGTTTCCATTGATTTATTGTAGCTCTTTCCTCTTCTAACATTCCTTTGCAGGGTTTCTACAGTTTGGCCCTAACCTTGTTTGCAGGTTTCTACAGTTTGGCCCTAAATTTGTTTGCAAAAATGGTTACCTTCCGTCTATAGGAAGAAAGGGTATGGTTCCTCAGATTGGCGACCATACCGGGTCGAACCCACTGGATCCCTGGGTTTTGTTTTTAATATTTTGCTTACTTGGTTTGATAGATCTTTGCTTATTTAGGTTAATAGATTTGTTTATTTCATTTTTTTATTGTTTCATCCATAGTACCAGTTACTGTTGGTCGTTCTTTGATTTGCAAATCGTTCAACTATGCAAAAACGACCGAACCGAATTTTAAAAATTCACCTATGTTCGGGGTCGTTTTCTTCCCAAACAGTTGATCCATTTGCGAATATTCCCATCATTAGAGGTAAAAGGGCCCGTTTTCGAAGTGGGTTTTCAACTATTTGAAGTAATTCCTCACGGTTTGATCACAATCCACCCCATAAAAACAGGTCCTCTACAGGTGCGCGATCCATTTTTATTTACTTTGTATGAGCATTTTAAATTTTTGGGCTTGCCTGTTTACTACTATTTGGACTGTCATTGCGGCTCTGCTGCCTCTGTCAATTAATTTGTGTTTATTTCATAAATATGTGTAAATAACTGATAAATCAAATGGTTAATGGTTTAATGAATCTGATTACAAAGCTTGCATAAATTTACTGTATGTTAAATTTCAGTTATCGGAAATTAACATCTTGCCTAGCCTTTCCTCCTCTACCCAATCATCACCCTTCGGGGTATTCTGGGATAAGACGAAGGGTGAAGCTCATATAGTAATAGGAACTTCATCTATAATTTTTTGAGACCACTAAAAATGGGTGACTTGGAAGGTAGAGGGGGTGGATACCATTGGGGGTTTCATGGCATTCACGTCCTCCCTGTTGATCGACCTTGCACTCAGAGAGTGACCTGAGGATCTATAGATGGGCTTAGTCCCATTGTGTTGAGATCCCAGCACTCTTTCCTGGTTGAAGAGAAATACAGGTGTAAGGCAGTCACCTAGTCAGGCTACCATAGTTCAGATTCAGGTATGGCATGTGTTTTAATTTTTGTTCACAATTTACTACTTTCATAAACAACTTATCCATGTTATAAGTGCTGCAATAAACCAAACCATATCTGCGAAATGTTCGTTAACCATACAAGCAGTAACAAAGCATAACAAAAATACAATGGACATGCACACAATCATACCAAGTAAAACAACCAAACTCAGTTCATGGCGCTGAGCTAGCCATTAAAATTTATAATTTACACTAATTCAAACACTTGCAGTCTTTGAGGACTCTAAGTCCCTGATTGCCTTAACTGTGGGAAGTACTTGGGCTCAGCCCAGAAACTCATTGTAAGGAGTACCATGGGAACCCCAAAGTAGCTGGCCGCTGAGAGGAATTGCCAAGCAAAATAGGAAACGACCCCCATTGATTGACTAGCACTCCCGTGAGGAAAAATCCAAGCATTGTCTCCTAGCAGTCTTGGTGGCTGAGTGACCACCTGAAAGCCAATAGGAATCCATTAAAACCGGGTTCCAAAACATCACTACTATATTTCACCACCTAACATACCAACTAGACACAATTGATCCCCCACGCTCTTCCTCATGCCTGAGAGGCGATCCACCACAGTTTGGGTCCTTGAACCAACACCATTGAGACCATTCTCGATGACCCTCTACACCATTAGAAGGCCACATAGCCTCTGATTCAGACTCAGAATCATACCAATATGAGCCAGATATACATACTGCACTATCTAGCCCCATGGTTGGTGCAAACCCGGATCCATTTTTTAGCTTGGTTATTAGCAGTGGACTCACATCCATACCCCACACCACCACTAGCACCCCTACTAGTGGCCCTAGCACGGTCATGCAAACCGTCATAAGTCAGCTACCTCCACCCACAATGACCAGTCAAACTGTCCCACCTGTCATGCTTGGGGGCAGTGTCTCGTCCACTCACACTGTCTCACTTGGCATGCTTGGGGGCAATGGCCCTTCCACCTATACTACCCCGCCTGTCATACATGGGGGCAGTGGCCCTTCCACTCACATAGTTCCATTTACCACACTTGGGGGCAGTGTCCCGTCCACAACTATACCACAACTACCCCCAGTTATGCAGGTGCATCGTGTCCCTGCAAACCCCACCACCATTGCTGCCACATCTCACATCAAACTTGGGTCAAACCTTCCTTTCATGGCATGCCTCAACCTGCCTGACTTGGCTCAGTTAACAAATGACCCTATCCACCATCAAACCACCCATGCCAACCAAACTCCCCTCAGACATTCCCAAGTTTGAAGGGAAGGCAGGGGAGTACCCCCAAAACCATATCATGACATTTCACCTATGGTGCTCATCAAATAGCATCGTAGATGATTTGATCATACTCAGACTATTCCAACACACCCTCATAGGTGCTGCAACCAAGTGTTACATTGAGCTACCACAAGCCAAGTACCCAAATTTTAACTACTTGGCTTTCATGTTCCTACAGTATTTCCAACTCTCTGTTAGATACGATGAAGGGGTGTAGATCTTGCTATCTTGCCGCCATAATACTGCGACACACATAACCGACCACATCCATGAGTGGTGGCGACGCTGTAGTTTGTGCAACATTCAACTTGATGATAGGATCTTCCTGGATTGGTTCCTAAAAACTTTTCTACCACCTATAGCAAAGGACATCGCATCCAAACATCCCCAATCCGAAGAGGAGGCCATCTTGAAATCCTAGCAGTTTGATCTAATCTATGCATAGTCTGGATACCTTTACACTATCATTCCAGACTCTCCCCATGCAGGCACCTCCTACCGAGATGCACCGGGGGAGTCCCATGCCGTAGATGGCATCATAGGTTCTGTCTCCCACCAACCACAACACTGTCCGACACCACCTGCAATACCACCACAACCAAGCAACACCCCTAGTGTTTCCTATCAAAACCAAACTCTGGACTATGCAAGAATGATGTCTCAGTTTGGAGCCACAACATCTTATGCATAACCTGCGCCACCGCAGCAGGCCCATGCATTAGCTTAGCCGACACAACAATATACAGGACAAATTCCCACATTTGTGGCATCGACACCCACCCAATTTTACTATGCACCACCAGTGCAAGCCGTTCAAACCCCTGTCCCTAGTCCACTAGCACCTTTAGGATAGGTGGTTGCACAACAAAACCATCTTAACCAACTAGCCCCCAATAAACAACAAGGGAAAGCCAAAAATAACCAAGCCTGAAACCAGCGGCAACAATCAACCGCAGGGAGGCGGTCAACAACCAAACCCTCCCAACAATGCCAGGGCAAACCGACCATCCCAAAATCCTCAACAACCAAATGCACCTAGACGCAACGCTCCATTGCGCACAAACCATCCATGCAAGTTGTGTGAGGTCTACGGGCACTATACACATGAATTCCCCTTCATGGGTCGTGCCAAGCAAGAAATTCACAACGAGGTTCAGCATGCTACTAATACGGCAGCCCAAGCTCAACCCAACCTGGCACCATTAGGGCCTCCACCCATGGTCCTCCAAAACCCATTACCAATCCAAGGACTGATAGCAACTGCACCTGCTCCCCGGCCCAATCCCAATGCCCCGGGGGCACCTCCGATAGTAGAAACAGGTGTTCACCACCTGCTATCCATGACAACTAAAGAGGTCAATTTACAAACCATACGAAATCATTACAAAACTAACACCAAACCCGCTGATACATTAGTGACATCTACGTCCAAAACAACCAATGCACCTCTTCAATTACCCCCTTTTCCTCTGTGCCCCCCGATAAGGGGGGTTTCCAACAACATCACGGCTAGAGCTGCTGTAAGCTACATCATTGTGGATGATTTGGCCCAAACACCTACGGCCATGTCTGCTCTTGGGGTACTCAAAAATTGCCCAACATAGCGGCAAGCCTTACTAGACGCCCTTGGTGCTGTAGACCCCTCTGACTCCAAGTTGATCACATTCAACACAGAGAATGGAGAACCGTGAATGCCATCAACCATTTCCTTCCAAATCTCGGTGTCCATCTGTAATTTGGTCATGCATGGGTGTATAGCGGATGAGGGGGCATCCACATGCGTTATGTCTACCTTAGTCTGGCAGAAGCTTGGATCCCCAATTCTGCAACCATCCTCTACTACTCTGCGGGCTTATGATGGCCACCCCAATAAGGCCTAAGGAACACTCCTTCATGTCCCCATCACATTGGCTGGGAAAACAGTATCGATTGACATAGAGGTTGTCAATGCTCAGTTAACTATAACCTTCTCCTCATAAGAAGTTATATGTATGCCATGAGAGCCGTAGCATCAACTGTTTTCCGTCTCATGATGTTCCCCCACGAAGGGAAAATCATGACAGTTGACTAACTAAATTACCATGATTCGCAAGGGGTAACGGCACCCACCAATGTTATCCCTACATTCAACACCATTGATCTGCAAGGGCTAACCGTACCCACCAGTGTTATCCCTGCAGTCAACACCATGGCTGACAACATAACAGCCTCCCCATTGTTGAATGTGGGCCTGGGTTGTTTGCCAATACCACCATGATGACTTCTTTCCCCTTACACCAAATGAGACTGTGGATTTGTGCATGCTCTCATCTAGCACTACTGCACCCAAACATCAACCGCAACCGCAACCACAACACCATCAGCAGCTGCAACACCATCAGCAACCGCAACATCATCAGCAACCGCAACATCATTCATAGTCGCAACATTATGCGCAGCCGCAGCATCATTCGCAGCCATAGCATTATGTGCAGCTGCCACCACAACCTCATCCCCACATGCAACCATCAGAGAGTTATCTGGGCTCCTCTCCAGTCCACACAATTCCCTTCCTCTTTCCCCCACATGGTGTCATGAGTAAGCCAATAATGGATACCTTAAACTTACCCAATTTCACATTGGGGATTCCCGTGTGGTACCTTGATCCACCTGCCTAAACGCCAATTCCCCAGGTAGTCTTAACCCTTGTGCAACTCATTATGGTCGAATCTCATCCTCCACCCAGCCCGCAAAAACCAACCACTGCACCCGCACCACCCCACCCAAAAAGGGTCAGGGCAAAAACGCAAAAGCTACCGCTAAACCTTGATAGATCCCGCCTTGCACCATCTGCGAAGAATAGGTCCACCCAACTCAAAACTACCCTGAGATTCCCATAATCTATGCGCATTTGGATGCCATGGATACAACAAAAAACCTCCCCATGGTTGAACTCCCAAGCGGGCCAATAGTGAGAAACAAGTCATTGAGAGCAAACCATGCTTGCGTCCTCTGCGGATTGTATGGACACTATTTTCACCACTACCGGGACTTGTCCGAGTTTCAAATGACTCTAGCCAACCTTTGACAACATTCTCTTGAATCTGAGATCACTCTGATCAAAGAAATCCACCCCCCACCTTCTTCTTCAGACACCATGTCCATTTGTGACAGACCCTCTTGTCTCCACCATCACTGACGGTCCATCAAACCTATCCATTCATTGCTTCAGCAACGATGAGGAGATACTTGAATCCTTAACCGCCCCGAAATACCCATGGGATGACATGCACCATCACTCGTTTTTCCTCCTCGAAGATCTCGTGTCACAGTCTGACCAATTTTCTGTGGAAGCCAAATATTTTGTTCATGGGAAAGTCAACTGGTTCAAAAATCCCATTCTGTCACCATATTCCTTTGAAGAAGGTAACATGGCCAACATCTCGCCAACCATCAAAATCAACATCTCAGCCAATCCCGAGGTTGTTGAATAAATCATGCTGGGGGCATCCTACTCCCCGAAAGAAGTTGTTGCCTACAAAGCCCTCTTCCAAGAATTCTGCAACATCTTTGCCTAGTCCTACACTAAAATGCCCTGGTTGGATCCATCCATTGTGGAACACCACATTGACACATGGCCCGATGTGGCCCCCGTGTGCCAAAATCAACAGCCCATCCACCCATCCAAAGCTGAAATTGAGAAGCTTCGCATAGTCGGCTTCATTTACCCCATTGCGTACACCACATGGGTTTCAAATCTTGTTCCGGTGAGTAAAAAACAAGGTACCATCGAGGTTTGCATAGAATTCCGTGATCTAAATTGGGCATGTCCCAAAGACAACTTCCCAACACCCTTCATTGATCAGATTATCAATGCATGCATCGGACATGAGGTCTTTTCCTTCATGGATGGGTTTTTTGGATATAACCAAATCCAGATCCGGAAAGAAGATCATTACAAGACTGCATTCACAATCCCATGGGAAAAATTCGCTTATCGAATAGTGCCCTTTGGTCTGAAGAACGTTGGAGCCACCTTCCAGCGTGCCATGACACACTGTTTCCTCGACCTCATCCACATCATGTTGGTTTATCTTGACAACCTCATTGCACGGTCACGAAAGTAAGCACAACACATAGACGACTTGCGGCAAACCTTCCTGCGGTATTATAAGTACAGGATCCGCTTGAACCCTTTCAAGTGTGTTTTTTGTGTCCCAACGGGCTGTCTCCTAGTTTTCATCGTGTCACACAAAGGAATGACTGTTGATCCCCTAGAAGTCCAAATCACTTTCCCTCTAACGTCACCTCTTTAAGTGACGTGCAGTTCATCTTGTAATATAGTCTTGTCTCTTTTTGTTTTACAACATTTTTACCACAAATAAAAAATACCCCATTTAGGGGCAACACCATTAGCTGCTGGTTCAGAGTCACCCGGAGCCTGTTCGAGACACCCCTCACACCCCCAGGCTCAAATTTATATCTTCTAATGAGACCATCGTCTCATGTTTAACAAGTAATTTTTGGGACCACTTCTCAGAATTTACCTCGGTTTACGAGCCACATCATTGTGATGTAAGTGTCTCTGGACCTGTGCTTGCATCACACTTGCCTATCGCCACTCATGTGGGTTCCCGGGCCACCGCTCGAAAGGCACGTCATTTTACTTTAGCATATAATTGTCTAATCTGTCCACCACACCTTACGCGGGTATCTGGACTATCACCCGGAGAGCGGATCATTTCTTTCACATACATTTGGCATATAACTGTCTCCGGACTTGCACTCACACCATATGTAGTCCAGTCCATCCACCACAACTCACACAAGACTCTCATGACCTCTGTCCGAGAGCCACCTCGGTTTGCATGCCTCTGCTGCACTGATTCGCGTGCCTCTACCACGATCTATCCCATGCATGTATTGGTATGTTTAAGAGCCACCTGCTCCATCCATACTACACGGATGACCTTTGGACCACTGTCCACTGTCTCGACATGGGGCACCACCTGTGCCACTGCAATCGGTTGACCATACCAGATTTTCTTTTAAGCTCTTTTTTGACTCCTAAAAGAATGAAAAGATTGTCGAGCGCAGCTACTTCCTTTCCCACTCGTTAAAGTATAGGAAAGGGAGTCTACATCATCTCGTTTATCTCCTTTTGTGAACCATGTAGACTACCATATGAAAAGGACTACCTTGGCATATTCAAGCCAAGATCGTTCCCCTCTGCATCCTTTTATGGTTTCTTGGGTAGAAGGGCCAAACTCTATGAAAAATATCACCATGGGTTGTCGTTAACCTCTTTTCCAGCCTTCTCATCAAGAAAATATTGTTGAGCAAACTTGGCTTCATTCATGCTCGTAAAAGTATATGAATGTCTGTCTAGTCAGTATAGGTTTAACCTTTTCCGCCCTGATTGGACTACCAATGGTAAATAAGTCTCTCATTTCCTACAGGATGGGCGGGCTCTCCTATGTATAGTTTTATATTTTTCGGGCACAAGAGACTACCAACGAAAAATAGCCCCCACTGGAGTCTTCTTCATGATTTCAGACTCTCTAAAATTGAAAGCACCATCGAGCATTTACTTTCTCGGGCTCGCCAAAAATCCATGAGATCGTACCACAACGGTGTCTCTAGACACCACCCCACAGATAAAAGTTTGGAAGCATTCCCACTTTGGGTCACCTTTGTTCACAGTACTCTACAATGTGTCTTCCTTAGATCCCAACAATACCAAAAGTCTACCTCCTCCAAGTATTTCCCATATGCAGTTACATTCCTGGTATTACAGCTATGATCCCTTTCCCATGAGTCAGTTTCATTTACTGCCTGGTCGGCCTTGCCATCATACTCTGAGCAAAGGAAGTTTGAGTCCGCCATGATTCCCTACCCCAGTTCAACTCCTCTCCCCCCCATTTAGTGGGTCAGTCCTTAGATTGCCTCACATCTTTCGGTTATCCCCCTTGCGCTTCTGGTCAAGGAAACACCATCGCCTTGGCCAGTTGCAGGTCTCCCTCTGTTGACGACAACACATGTATTCCAGAGGATAGACCTAGAGGTACCTGTATCCTGGTTTCATTAACTTCATTGATAATTTCCTTGGACCACTTGAGAGGAGTCCTTAGTGCCTCTCAAGATGGTTGTTTCTCACGTGCTCGACTCCAACTACATCATCGCAGCGTTGATATTCGTACAGGGTATCGGTTCGTGCAGTATTTGGTTGAAGACCTCGGATGTCACCTGACTCTAGCACATTGATGAGTCTATTAAAGGGACCCCAATAGGTTCATGTCCCTTGTGATTTTTGGGTTGCATTGGAGACAGTGATCAGAAGCCCCAGCAGTGCTTCTATATAGATTTATGATTGATGCAGCATATTTGTACCATAGAGACTCTGACTCTCCTTCATTGGGTCCCTACAACTATGTACCATTCCAGATCTAGCATACCATCAATCATGAAGATATAGCATTCCATGAGAATGCCATGGGTCCAATGTAGTAGTTCTTCATATCAGTATTGTATTTAGCCTCTTCTTGAGGCAACCTCTATGTATCATCAGTTGTACATGATTGGCTCTTGCATTATAGAGCTTAGATCACATTATTCATTTGACATTGTTACGAGCATGGGGATGCCCGCCTTGTCCATATACATGTCACACATTATTTGTATATCACCCATTGATGGGAACCATATTAATACAAAAACCAAAAGCCACCATGCCCCAGCCTCGAAAGCACCACCTCTCCCCAGAAAATCCTATGATGTCCGTCGGCCATACGATGAGCTCCTGCCCTCACACATCAGGGGACAATCTGTTAACCCAAAAAATCCCTCACTAAGCTCTACATGACCTACACCACCCAAAGACATCTATGTACAACCCTAATTTGAACTCCACACCCTAAAAAAGGCTAAAAAATATAAAAAAGAGCTTAAAAACCCCTAAAAAGAGAAAAAATAGTTCTCATAGGGGCTAAAACCTCCAAAAAGGTGCTAAAACCCCTTAAAGGAGCTTAAAACCCCCAAAGGAGCTAAAGATTGGGCGAAAGGGGCTAAAATCCCAAAAAAGGGGTTAAAGCCCCAACCAAGGGCTTAAAACCCTAAAAATCTCAAGAAAAAGTATAAATAGAGGGGTGGGGGTCACTCTCAAATCACTCCTTCTCTCTCTATCGTTATGCTACCCATGTGAGTGCCTTGAGACCATTTTCCTCTCAAGCCATTCACCCTCCCTCTCTTCCATTTCTCCATTGATCCAAAGCTCCCATTCCATTGAGAGGTGCTCCCAAAGCTAGGGCATGGTGGCCCATTTCCATCTAGAGAAGGTATTTTTCTTTTGTCTCTTTTATATTGTAGTTTTCTAACATAGTTTGCTTGCAGGTTTATTGCTCATGCTTGGTTGTAGGTTTCCATTGATTTCTTGCATCTCTTTCCTCTTCTAACAGTTCTTTGTAGGGTTTCTACAGTTTTTCCCTAACCTTGTTTGCAAGTTTCTCTTCAACCCAACAAGGAACCTTACCCTTCCATCCTATAGACAAAAGGTAGCTGTTTTTGCACGTAGCTAGGGTTTTCCCTAAGCTACATGCCCCACTTGTTGTTATCAAATGTAATGTCCCCATTTTGACCGCTATTGTATATATTGACTTATAATGCGAATATTGTGCATATGCGATGCATGGTTCATAGCATGGAGATCAAGGCCAAGGCCTTGCTATTGAATGTCCAAGTTATAGAGGCAAGTGTTGTGTAGTTTTCAATGATGTGCTGTAAACCCATGTGCAATGTAACCACATGTAAATGTTTGTAATATGAAATGAAATGTCCAAGGCTGTCTATGGGGGAAACAACAAAAGAATGGGGTTGTGAGTTATCCACTAGGGAGAGGTGAGAGGGAGGGGGGAGCATGGGAGAGTCAACCCTCTATTTCCAAGTGTCACTTTGAGAACCCAAGAAGGTGCCCTTGGAACCCTTAACTTTACTGTAAGAAAGTAGTTGAAGAATTGGCTCCTACCTTTAATGGATCATGGGGTTGAGTCTAGTGTTGGCATGGCTAGGTATGTGTTGAATTAATGAAGATGGTAGTCAAGTACACTGTGTAAAATTGATTTTATAGACCAAGAACCTATAGGAGAAAATAATAGTGAAATTGGCAGGAGTGGGTGCGTTCGAGGAGTTTTATAGGATTAGTGTGTGATTAAAAAGGGGAATTAGATAAGGGATTTTGCATTCTCCCGTACCATGGTATCCAGGTGTGAGAACCACAATTGAAATTGGCAATGTGTGATGCATTATTCCCCATTATAAACCTATGAGGAAGAATCTTTGTTGAATCTGTTGTACATGAATTGCATACCCAACAACGATCATGTAAATACTTGGATCCTGAGTGGAAGATTAACGTGGAGAGATTTGAACTTGTTTGGACTATGGAAAGTAGTGAAGGCATGAATCTCTTGTGTCTTAGCAATCAGGACCAGCCATACCTTCCTAGGATCTGAGTGGAAGATTAACGTGGAGAGATTTGAACTTGTTTGGACTATGGAAAGTAGTGAAGGCATGAATCTCTTGTGTCTTAGCAATCAGGCCCAGCCATACCTTCCTAGGATAGTGCTGAGGGATGGGGCACTTGAGGGATTGTTTAGCAGAGAAGGGATCCTTACTCAAGCTATGAGTGGAGGTGATGGGGGTGCTTGGGTTTGGTGAATCCTACTAATATGCATGCATCTCTATGACAAATCCCAATGGCTTAGTTTCCACCTAGCTAGTCTCCGTGTGTGGTAGATAAACCCAACAAGTGGTTGTCGTAGCTTGAGTGACTGTGTATAGGGATGTGAGAGAGACTAAGTGTACATCTCCTTAGTGGATAACTAATCCCATCTTGGGGGTGGTCTCTTAGTTGAAATAATATAGACTGGACAGAGATCTATGATTGGGTGGAATGTTGAACTCACATATCCAACTGTTTAGGAAAATTTCCATTAAAAGATAAGTGTTATATTGCTTATGATCATGCCAGTAATTTCCTGTGATGGTTACTTATTATTTATGCCACATGGAATGTTATGATATCCTGACTTACCCTATGAATTGACTATGCATTAATTGAAATGAGATATATGTTGTGAATGAGTTGTTATTTTCATTTATATGATGAATAGATGAGTTCATTCATAGATTTGCACTTATGCTTTGCTATGCTTCCATTGATGAATGAACAAGATTGGATAGGAATTGCACTAGTAGTTAGTTTCATTATTAATGTTGCGATGTTGAATTTCATATGCCAAACTGTGTTGTAGTAAGAGGATAAATTCTTCATGGCCATGTGCTTGAACAATTGAAGGAATTAAACTCCAAATCGAAGGGATTCTGCAGAGGTTCCATAGATAAAATTGTAGTGTAGAAGCCATGGAAAAGAGGAAAAATTGGCTAAGTATTTCTGTGGAATTGGAGCAATTGGGACCATTGGTTACGGTGTCGATGTGTAATCGTGACCATCGATTACAATCTCGATGAGTTTGGTCTGATTTCTAACTTCCAAAGTGTCGACGTTGGGATTTGGAAATCCTGAGCATAAAATTGTTACACCTGTTTGGTTTTTCTAACTTTAGACATTTGATGTGCCGATGTCAAGAATCAGAAGTTGGGAGCATATATTGTTACACTCATTTGGCCATTTTCTTATTTTTGAGGTGTTGACGTCGAGAATCAAAAGTTGGGAGTGTAAATTGCTAGGCTTGTTTGGTCATTCCAACTTATGACTTCTGAGGTGCCAACATTAGGAATCAAAAGTTATGAGTCTAAATTATTGTGCTCGCCTAGGCATTCCAACTTCTGATTTCTGACGTGATGATGTCGAGAATCATAAGTCAAGAGCATAAATTTTTATGTTTCGTCGTTTCAACTTCCAACTTCTGATGTGTCGATGTTGGGAATTGAAATTCAGGAGTGTAAATCACTATGCTCATTTTGTTGCTTTGACTTCTAACATGCTGAAATCGGGAGTCGAAAGTTAGGAGGATAAACTGTTATGCTCACCTGGTTGTTCTGACTTCCAACTTTCGACATGTCGACATCAGGAATCAAAAGTTGGGAGTGTAAATTGTTATGCTCATTTGGTCATTATGAATTTCAACTATATATGCAATGATGTTGGTAATTGAAAGTAGGGGGATTAAATTGCTACACTCACTCGTTGGTTCCAATTTCCAACTTCCAACGTGATGATGTCGACAATTGGAATTCGGGGGCCTGATTGGTTATTTTTTTGGTGGTGCCAATTCCTGAATTTTGAAATGTCGATTGTGGAAGTCAGGAAGGTCATTATGTTCTGTGGTGTAGTCGATTCCTGATGTATGGAAAGGTTGATATCGACATTGAAATGTCATGATTGATGGGTTTGGTCATAAGAAGCAGAGTTGATGGCCAGGACTGCTTAAAGGATTAATTAAGGATCTGATTAGCCACATTTAAGGTGTTAATTAGTTGTGCATATGTTTTTTATGAATTATGGAGTCGAACTTTGGTTGATTGGGAAAAATTTGGAAGCCCAATCCCACACAATGTTACTCCAAGGAAGAATTCAAACAAAGGAAAGCATACCGGAGTGGCATTGATGAAAGGAAAATTTAAAATTGGACTGTTTTAGAGTCTCTTGTCGCCTCCAAATGTTACCTAGGTGGTCAAGGATGCTACATAGTGGTATTAGAGAAAATGATTGCAACATTGGGTTTGTTTGAGTTGTATCAATGATGTAGCAAGAAATTCAGAGATGCACAATAGTGCACATACTTTTAATTTGATAAAAATTTCCCATAGTGGTATTTGCGAGATGCATAAACGGGATAAAAGAACCAAAGAATTTGTAACCCTGAGATTCATTTCATCAAGGAATGGTAAATGTGTGTAATTTCATGTGTTACTAATGTGTCTAATAATTATTCCTATAAATGCACAGTGATTCTAGTTGATGGTTTAGAATAATTGTAGTAGAGGACAACCAACATAAGTAAAGAACCCCAAGGATGATGGTGACCATGAACAACACCAAGGAACCCTATGAACATGATGAGGAAATCCTTGGGGAGAATGTGCAGGAATAAAATGTTGAGATAGAGTCTAATGGGAGAAGGGAGCATATTACTCCCTGGAATTTGGTTGAAACGATGAGGAGCTTCAATAAAAGGTTGATCAAAGCTCAATAAGAAAAAAACTAGATTAATGCTGACATTCTTTAAATACTCACTGATATTCAACAATGATCCAACCTTGGCTCTAATCCAAGTGATGTGGGTCAAGGAATTGCAAAGATCCACTCTAGAGGCTAGTCCAAGAAGGAGAAACTGAGTTCAAGAAATGGAAGCAGGGCACGTGAAGCATTTTCATCATGATATCCTTCTAGCAGGTCATTTGATTCTCAAAGTATGCCAAAGCGTACTTCTTGAAAGAATAATTATAGAATAATTCCACATGGTGGAATCATAAAGGAAAGAGATCCCATATTCAATAGAGAAATTATGATCGATCAAGAAGCAGAAGCATGGTTGTTAGGCATGAAGAGATATTTCCATATTCATGACTACTCAGCCAATGAAAATTCTAGAATCACTATTTATAACCTTAATGGATGGGATTTGATATGGTGGGAGCACCTCAAGCAAGAAAAAGGAGTTAAGGAGAGGAGGATCAACTGGAATGATTCCAAAGGCACTTCAAGGGAAAATGTTTATCTACTAGGTATTATGACTATAAGAGGAAGGAGTTCCATGAACTAAAGTTGGGACATAAACCCATGGAAGAGCATGTCCACAAATTTTTGTAGTTTTTGAGGTATGTGGGTTATATAAATAATGAAAGAGTCAAGATTCAAATATTCCTTGGAAGTATTACCCAAATTTTTTTAGAGAGAGGATTGAATTTGTTAACCCTTCCAGTCTTGATGAAGCCATTAGAATGGACGTGCATTTATATGAGCATAGAAAAGGTAAGTTATAAGCTAACCCATCATGGAAACAGAAGCAAAATTAAAGGTTTAAACAAAGTAAGGGTAGATTCAAACCCCCATTTATAAATTATCCAAGAAATTGTCATCTTATAGGAAAACAAGCAAAAGGTTGAAGCAATCCAACAGTAGTAGCAGAAAGAAGGCAACTCTAGTGCTGGGGTGGTGGAGGAAATCACATGAAGAGGAACTGTCCATGGTAGAGGGAGAACCATCAAAGGTTACACAATCTAGAAGAATTAGTTGCAATAGAAGATATGTCCAAAATTACTCCTAGAATATATGCAGTGCTGGAAAATATTCAAGTTGACCATCAATCAATAGTAGTGGAAGTTGGAGGTAAGATTGATATGAAATCTATCTATGTTTTGATAGACCTGGGATCTACTCAGATATATATTGATCAAAAAGTAGTTGAAGGTTGTTTTCTTAAGAAAGTGTAGCATTCTAAGCATTAGCTAGTCCAATTAGCCACCTATACAAAGAGGAAGGTAAGTGAATTGGTGATGGAGTGCCCCATAGAGATGAATGGAATCCTCACTTAAGTCAATCTAAATGTATTTCCATTAGGATATTACAATGCCCTCATTAGAATGCATTGGTTGGAAAGGAATAAATCCAAGTTGGACTCTTATGAAAAACATATTGAATGCATTGATGAAGAGGGAAGGCTAAGGGTGGTGAAAGGAATTCCTAAGCAGGTATCAGTCAAGTAGATCACAGGCTTACAATTAAGGAAATTTTGCAAGAAAGGTTGCTAGTTGTATGCAACACATATATCATATTCCGTATAAGACAGAGGCCCAAGGATCAAGACTATCATATGTTGCAAGAGTTTAGATATGTATTTCCAAATGAAGTACCATTGCCGCCATCGAAGAGAGACATAAATTTTACAATAAGTCATGTTCCAAGGGAAACATAAGTATCCAAATCTCCTTATAGGATGAGCACTCCAAAATTGGTATAATTAAAGATGCATCTACAAGAATTGATAGATATGAAGTATCTCAGGTCCAGTGTGTCTCCTTTTGGAGCAATTGTGTTATTTGTCAAAAAGAAATATGGCACCTTGAGGTTTTGTATTGATTACAGGAAGATCAACAAAGGGACAATCAAGGACAAGTACCCCTAGCCCAGAATTGATGATTTTTTTTATCAAATGAAGAGAGATAGAGTGTTTTCCAAAATTGATTTGAGATTAGGATATCATTAGGTGAGGATAAAGGAGGAAGACATCCATAAGACCGCATTCAAGACAAGATATGGTGCCATTTCATCTCACTAATGCACCCACCACAATTATGTGTGTTATGAACAATGTCTTCAGCAAGTATTTGGACAAGTTCATGTTGGTATTCTTATATGATATCCTTACGTACACTAAGAATGAAGAAGAGTACGACGAACACTTAAAAATAGTACTGCAGGTTCTTAGAGAGGATAAATTATATGCTAAGTTGAGAAAGTGCAATTTTTATCAGCGCAGGGTACAGTACTTCAGCCACATTATTTCAAAGGATTGAATTGCGATGGACTCTGAAAATTTTGAAGCCATAACAAGTTGGTGTACTCCAAACAACATTAAAAACATGATATCCTTTATGGGTATTGAAGGATACTATAAAATAATCATTGAGAGATTTTCCAAAATTTCCCATCCAATCACATCGTTGCAAAAGAATAATGTCAAGTTCATGTGGTCTGAGAAATTTGAAGCAAGATTCCAATGATTAAAGCATTCACTTACTCACGTTCCTGTTTTGAAGATCGTTGACCCAAACACGGATTTTTTGGTGTGTATGGATGCGTGTGTTGAAGAGTTGGGAGGTGTCTTTATGTAGGAAGGACTCACGATATCGTATGATTAAGGAAAATTAAAAGAGCACGAGAGAAATTATGTAACCCACAATTTGGAGCTAGCTTCCATAGTGCAAGATCTCAAAATGTGGCATCACTAATTGTTGGGGAGAAGATCCAATATTTGAACAGATCATATGAGTTTAAAATATCTATATGACCAACCAAGCTTAAATGCTAAGCAATCCAGGCAGTTAGAGTTTCTATCTAAATTTTATTTTGAAATAAAACACGTGAAATGGAACAAGAACAAGGTTGAAGACACTATCAGTAAGAAATTTCATGTAGCAGCGCTGAGAATGTGTGAGTCAAACTTGAAGACAAAAGTCCTTGAGGCCCAAAGCAAGGATGAATCCTTTATTTGGGTGAAAGAAAAATTGCAACATGGAGATCCAGAGGGAAAGTGCACAGGTTATTACCTCAAAGAGGATGGTCTTGTTGTTTACCAAGGCAGATTGTACATTCCCAATTGTGCATAATTAAAGAAAATAATTATGGATGAAATGCACCCGAAGCCATACTCAGGACATCTAGGATACCAAAATACCATAATGACAACAAGAAAGCAGTATTTTTTTCATGGTTTAAAGAAGGATATAGAAAAATATATCTGTAGGTGTCAATAGTGCTAGAAATTCAAGGCAATACACCAAGATCTAGCATGATTGTTTCATCCTTTTCCCATCCCAAACCTGAAGTGGGAAGTGATTTCTATGGAATTCATAACCAAATTTCCAAGGAAAGTGAAAAAACACGATTCAATCATGGTGGTGGTTGACAAGTTGTCAAAGAAAGATAATTTTATCCTAGTCAAGTCCACTCACAAGGAAAGTGACATAACAGGTATTTTTATGAAATAAATATTCGAATTGCATGGGTTACCCAAGGCAATAATTTCATATAGAGATGAAAATTTCACATCATATATTTGGAAAGGATTATTTCGAGAGTTGGGGACTTAATTGGATTTCAACACAACATATCATCCCCAAATAGATGGATAGATATAAAGAGTGTATCAAGAGTTGGATGACATGTTAAGAATGTATGTGATGGACAAGGCATCCAAGTGGGAAGATTACCTACACTTGGTAGAATTTACTTACAACAATGGACATCAAGTAACATTAGGAATGATCCCATTTGAGGCATTATATGGAAAAGGATGTAGAAATCTGGTTAGTTGGGGTAGTTAAATGAGTAGGGTAGTGATTGGGTCAGAAATGATACAGGAGATGGAACATCAAATTGTTAATATTAGGCAGAATTTGAAGGCAATATGGGATAGGAAAAATATCTACACAGATTTGAGAAGAATGCACAAGGAATTTAAAATTGGATACCATGTCTACTTGAGGGTGAAACCCAAGAAGAGTTCCCTAAAGTTGGGAAGTTGTGACAAGTTGGCACCAAGATATTGTGGGTCATTTCAAGTCCTTGATAGGATAGGACTGATTGCATATAGGATTGAATTGCTTGTTGATATGAGAAAGTATAATGTTTTTCATGTTTCTTTTCTTAAAACATATGTACATAATCCTAATCATATAATTTATTGGAATGTAATTCAGGTGGAACTCAAGAAGAAGTTTCAATTGGATCCTACATGGATCCTCTACAAGACGATGACGTTGATCAGGAACAAAACCATCAAGAAAGTGAAGGTGCAGTGGAAGCACCTTAGACCAGATGGGGCTACTTGGGAATTGGAGGATTCCATGAGAGAGGCATATCCATTTTTTTAAGTTTTGAAAACACTGGGGATGGTGTTATTTTTAGGGGGAGGGGATTGTAATGTCCCCATTTTGACCCTTGTTGTATATATTGTCTTGAAATGTAAATATTGTGCATATGCGGTGTATGGTTCATAGCGTGGAGCTTAAGGCCAAGGTCTCGCTATTGAATGTCTAAGTTATAGAGGAAAGTGTTGTGTATTTTGAAACCATGTGCTAAAAAGCCATGTGCAATGTAACTACATGTAGATGTTTGTAATATGAAATGAAATGTCCAAGGATGACTATGGGGGAAACAAATAATGGGGCTATGTGTTATCCATTAGGGAGAGGTGAGGGGGGGGCGCATGAGAGATTCAACCATGTATTTCCTAGTGTCACTTTGAGAACCCAATAAGGTGTCCTTGGCACCCTTAACTCTATTGTAAGAAAGTAGTTGAAGAATTGGCTCTTACGTTTAATGGAGCATGGGGTTGAGTCCAGCATTGGCATGGCTAGGTATGGGACAAATTAATGAAGATGAAATTCAAGTACACTTTAAAAATTGGTTATGTAAGCCAAGAACCCTATAGGATAAAATGACGATGAAATTGATAGCAAGGGAGCGTTCATGGAGTTTTCTGGGATTCATGTGTGAAGCACAACGAGGGTAATTAGAGCAAGGATTTTGTATTCTCCCTACCCCAGGAGTCAAGCATGAGAGAAAAAAATGAAATTGGTAGTGGGTGGTGCATTATTCCCCATTATGAACCTATGAGTAAGAATTGTTGTTGAATCCATTGTGCATGCATTGCATACCCAACAACGATCGTGTAAATCCTTGCATCTTGAGTGGAATCCAAACAAGGACAACATTGAACTTGTGTGGACTATGTGTTATCCTGAGTGATTTAGTAGTTGATACCAACAATGCCTTCCCATGACAACTTTGAGGGATGGGGTGCTCAAGGGACTGCGTAGTAGGGAAGGGGACCTTACTTAGGATGTGAGTGCAGGTGATGGGGATGATCGGATTGGATGAAGCCTACTGAGATTCTTGCATCTCTATGACATAGCCCATTGGCTTAGTTTCCACTTGCATATCCTCCCTGTGTGGTATATAAACCCAACAAGTGGTTGGATTTGCTTGAGTGAGTCTGTGTAGGGCTGTGAGAGAGCTCGAGTGTACATATCCTTGGTGGATAAACCATCCCATATTAGGGGTGGTCTCTTAGATGAAATAATATAGGTTAGACAGAGACCTACGGTTGGGTGGAATGTTGAACTCACGTAGTCAATTGCTTCAGAAATTTTCCATTAAAAGATAAGGGTTATATTTCTTATGATCATTCCAGTCCTGTGATGGTTAATTATTATTTATGTCGCATGGAATGCTATGATAGATTGACTTACACTATGAATTGGTTCTACATTACTTGAAATGAGATATATGGTGTGAATGAGTTTTTATTTTCATGTATGTGAAAAATATATGAGTTCATGCATAGATTTGCACTTCAGTTTTGTTATAATCCCATTGATGAATGAACTAGATTGGATAGGAATTTCACTGGAAGTTAGTTCCATTATTGATGTTGTGATGTTAAATTACATATGCCAAACCATGTCATAGTAAGAGGCTAAATTATTCATCACCACGTGCTTGGACAAGTCAAGGAATTAGCCTCCAAATCGGAGGGATTCCGAAGAGGTTCCATGGCCGAAATTATAGTGTAGAAGCCATGGAAAAAGTGGAAAAATTGGTTCAGTATTCCCATGGAATCAAGGCAATCGTGACCATTGGTTATGGTGTCTATGTGTAATCGTGACCGTCAATTACAATCCCAATGAGTCGATTCTGACTTCCGAATTTCAAAGTGCTGATATCGAGATTTGAAAGTCAGGAGCATAAAATTGTTACGCTCATCTAGTCATTATGACTTCCGACTTCTGATGTGTCGATGTTGGTAGCGTATATTGTTACGCTTATTTAGTCATTTTGAATTCTGACGTTTCGACGTTGAGAATTGAAATTTGGGAGCGTAAATTGTTACGCTCATTTAGTCGTTATGGCTTGCAACTTCCGGCGTGCTGACTTCAGGAATCAGAATTTGGGAGCGTAAATTGTTACGCTCACTTAGTATTTCTGACTTCCGATGTTGGGAATTGTAAGTTGAGAGTGTAAATTGTTATGCTCATTTGGTTGTTTCAACTTCTGATTTCTAAGGTGCCGACACTGGGAATGGGAATTCAGGAGCATAAATTGCTATGCTCATTTGTTCATTCTGACTTCCGAATTTTGATATGTCGACGTTGGCAATCAGAATATGGGAGCATAAATTGTTGTGCTCGGCTGCTCATTTTGACTTCCAATTTTCAACGTGTCGACGTCGGGAATCAAAAGTTGGTAATATAAATTGTTACGATTGTTTGGTCGTTTTGACTTCCGACTACCAACACACCAATGATAGGAATCAAAAGTTGGGAGAATAAATTCCTATGCTCACTTGTTGGTTCCAACTTCCGACATTGGAAATAAAAATTTGGGGTGTGGTTGGTTATGTTTTATTGTGTTGTTGATTCGCAACTTCTAAAATGTCGATTGAATAAGTCATGAAGGTCATTTTTTTTTGTGGTGTGGACAAATCCTGATGTACGGAAAGGTTGAGATCGACATTGAAATGTCGAGATCAATAGATTTGGTCATCGAAAGTGGATTTTGATGGTAGGGACTTCTTGGAGGGTTAATTAAGGATCCAATTAGTCGTGATTAAGGTGTTGATCAAACCTGCATATGTGTTTTATGAATTATGGAGTCATAATTTGGTTGAGTAGGAAAAATTTGGAATCCCAATCTCATGTAATATTACTCCAAGAAACAATTCAATTAGAGGAAAGCATACCATAGTGGCTTTGTTGAAGGGAAAATTTAAAATTAGACCATTTGAGAGTCTCTCGTTGCCTCTAAATGCCACTAAGGTGTCTAGAGATGTCACATCAAAGAACACTTGTTGAAAGCATATGAGAGGGTGAATTAGACCTTCCTCGGACTGGTCCTTTTATTGGTCGAATTTGACTTCCCTTTTGTTAACTGGATTCTCTCTTGTGTTTAAAATGTCTCCTTCTCTATATTAATCAATAGATCTACTTCACCTTTCTTTGGGCCTCATAACCAAACATAATGATTATCATCATAGAGACTGGGTCTAGCTTATTGCTAAAGTTGAAAGAAAGCTCCATTTATGGTGTAATAAATTGTTATCTTGAGTTGGTGAGATGATCTTATTGAAGTTTGTACTAGAAGCTCTCCTAGTATATTGGGTATCCCTTCAGGAATCTTGGAAAGTATTAGGAAATTGAGATTTAGTTTTTGGTGGAGAGGGGAGAATGATGAGAGGCATTTTCATTGGGTATCATAGGAGAAAACAAGTCTTACTAAATAGTTAGGAGGTCAGGGTCTCAATCATCTAAACAAATTTTCTAGAGCACTTGTTGAAAGGCATTGGAGAATCCTTAAAGTGGATGGATTGTGGGTTTGTGTTGTGCACCATAAATATATTCATCCTCTTTCCATATTATAATGGTTTCACTCCAAAGACAAACCAGTGAGAAATGTATCCATCATGTGAACGGTCACTTTTAAAGCCTTCGAGGTCATCAAGGACTGGCTTGTTTGGGATATTGGAAATGGGAGAAGTGTCAATATAGGAAAAGACCCTTGGATTGGATGCACAAAAGGTTCCAGGATTCCTAAAAGGATGTTTAACTCTCTTCTTTATAGAGGCTTTGTTTTTTTGCATCAGACCTCAGATGTCCAAAACTATACCCTCTTGAAAATGGCTTGGTTGTCTGCTCATTTTGTAAGGCTTATGATGAGGAGAGGATCATATGGGAAGGCTACACCAGAGCTCTCCATAATAGCCACATATTTCTATTTGATAAGGATGATAAATTAATTTGGAACAAGAATTGTGTCAATGGGACTTATCACCCCAATTTAGGATATTATTTTACCTGTGAGGAGGAGGAGGTCCCTTAGCCATCCTGGTGGACTCAAGTTATATGGAATCTTCACTGTCCTTTAAAAAATATTTTTCTCCTTTGGATTTTTTTCCCTGACAAAGTCCCTATATGGGATCAATTGAATTGTAGGTTTGGATGTGTCCCTATTCGTTTCCCCTGGTGTAAAGAAGCTGGGGAAAACATTGCACATCTTTTTATTACTTGTCCATACATTTCTATGATGTGGTCTCAGGTTGCACAGGTTACAAGTATTAGATTTACTTGGCATGGTAATGAGCTTCAAAAATATTTGCATAACTGGTTTCAAAAATCCTCCTTTGTAGCTTACAATATCTCCCTTCCCTCATGATTTGGGGGGCATGGTTGGCCCTCAATAAGGTGATTTTTTAGGAGCTATTAATTCCTCCTTAAATATTTGTTGCAAATTTTTTGTCTATTCTTCAACACTTTCCCCAATCCCATGATAACAAGAATAAAAGGAGGCCTGTTTCTGAGATTATCCATAAGTCCAATCCCTAGTGCTATTTCGATGGTGTAGCACAAGGAAGAGCAAGTATTGGGGGGGTCAGTGGTCTTCTTTACTTGTGTGATTATTATTGGTTCCAATTCCTAGTAGGTATTGGTAGAGAAACAAACAATAAGCAATTATTGATGCCTTTGAAACTTGTTTTTTTGCTAGTATTATCAAAAGGTATACAATAGGGCCATATCTTTAGGGATACACAACTGGTTATCAAGTGGATGATCTTAAGGAAAGCTCCCAAAAACATCTTTGTTAAGCCTTTATATGATGATATTCTTTGAATTGTTGGTTCTTTTCATGTCTCCCCTTTAAAACATATCTTTAGGGAGTGTAATGAATTGGGAGATTCTCTATCCAAAAGAGGATTATTGCTTGACGAAGGCACTTGGAAAGTTTAGAAGAAGTCCAATGACAAACTCTTGGAAATTGACCCAGGTCCATACCCAAGTTAATATGGTTTTTTATTTTAGGCTCCTCTCTCCCTTCCATTTTTTTAGATATATCTATATTGACTATGCTTCTTTTTATAAGTGCATGGATACTTTGAAACAAATTTTTATTTGCGAGTATTAGAAGGCCTCCTTGTAGTAACTTTAATATGTACGTTGTGAGTGCCTTTGATGATCTTGCTTGGGGAAATATTATAAGAGTAGGGCCTTTATTCCTTCCTTGGTTGCAAATCCTAAATCCTGCACTTCCTTTATGTGGTTCCTAAACTCCAATTATGAGCTCCTAATACCTCGATTGAGTGTCCCTTTTCTAATTTAGAGTTCTCATGAATGTTATTTTATGATGTATGGTCTTAAGACCAAGTGTGGTAAAATTTATGAAGAAAAAAGGACCGTGAATGTTTTCCTGGAGAATAAAAATGTATAAAATGTTTTGAATGCTTCGAGATTAACACAATTTGAAAAAAATTAAGTATTTTAAATGGAAATTAAAATAATTAAATCTTTTAAATTATTTGTATGTTTTATTATATGAGGTTGAGTTTGTCCAATCTTCTATTATATCAAATTATAGTAATTTAGAAACGATTCTCTCTAAGTTTTGAGCGCAAATATAAAACTCTAAAGCAAACCAAGTAGTTCTTTATGTTTATTTGTTAAGGGCCAACATACCAAAATTAGTTTAAGTGGGCATTAATTATCATCATCATCCTCATCCTCATTAGTAATAATTTTTTAATAACATTTATATGTATATTTTATTTTATTTTTTCATGTGGTTCATAGCCCCCGAAGAAATAGGGATTTCTACTTCCATGGTAATAATTCTCAAGGGGCCCACCTGAAGGGGACTCACTTTGTTGGCTCCAAGTTTGGGATCCTAACCTTGAAGGACTAAGAAAATTGGACCTTCAACCTCAACTACCTCCTTCTTGGACTCAAAATCACTAACCAATTAAGCTACCCCTTGGGGTTTATATTTTTTATTAATTACATTACATTTTTATTTAATTATTTTTAATTTAAAATACAAAATCATAATAAAATCGTTATTAAAATTTATGCTTAAATTTATATATTTTTAATACTTATTAATACTTATAAAACAATTATTTTCATCCCCTTTCAAATATTTTAATTTAAATTTAGATGACCAATTTACAAGAGAACAATTTTTTATGCGATGAATTTTCATTTTATACAGAATATTTTCCTAAGTTTTATATCCGATCGTCTTATTGTCTGAAATTTTGTTTTGTTTTAATGTACTGACATTGCTCCGAGGTCATTGAAGTCGATGGTTGTAGTAGTCTTGGCTTGTTCTAACAAACTGGCATGCTCTGACATCTAACCTTGGCATCTAGTGCAAGTCTCGCTCTCCATTTGTAGGAAAAAATCCATGTGTCTTCTTTTTTTGTCTACCCATCTACCATGCATGCAAAGCTTAACGTGTTGCATTATAAACATGCAATTCCATTAGTCTCGCCACGAAATATATACACTCTAGGTCTCTTTTTGTCATATATGTTGGATATATCCAATAGATATAAAACCACGACACCCTGCTGCCAGTAAAGGATGAGTTAACAAGTGTCTTACAGGAATGGTTTTCTTTCATTTTTCGTGAAATTTTTAATCCTCAGAATGTGCTTTCTTTCATCCTACCCAAATGATCCTCGAAGGTTCTTTCCAAATCATGCATCTGGTGTGAATCGTGGGCATCTTCACTATTTTAGGTTTTATGATCTAGTGATAGCTTTGGTTCTAATGCATAGGTTGCAAATTGATATAGTTTTAGCTCAGTATTATTCATGCAATTGACAGTATGACCTGTCTCTTGGGCACCTTTGTGACCGAAATTGAAGAACTTGTCTCCAGGAAGGTGCTGGAGTTTTTCCCTGGCCTATTTTCAATTATTATTTTTCAATCGTTTTTGTGAGTGTGTTGTGCTAATAATGGCCTCATCTCGGGTCTCCTAGCATGCATGGCACAAGGTTGGAGAAAGAATCAGGTCTTTACTTTGACCTAAAGTATATTGAAAACCTTGTAATCATTGGGAAATTTGATGAGGTTGAGAGCTACTTGTTTTGCTTTACCAGTTTGGACAACAACCAACATTCTACTAGGATATTCTTCTAGATAAGGAAACAGAAGTATCTAGAAGCACGATATAAACTCTCTTTTTCTTTGTCCTACTTACAATCACATTTTGGGTTATTGTGTATAGCCTTTTCATTCTTGAATGCTGGGGTGTTATGGGGTTTCTTATTATTTTCATATTTGATGATAATGGATTTTTTGTTGTTTCACCTTTGGTAAAACTGGATTAATGGTGGGTTACTCATTTCTTATTCGATTTATTTAATTCTCTCTACTTTAATTTCCACTTATGTCAATGCCAAGTAGTTTTTGTTTACATGGTTATTTGTTTTCTATATTTGAACTTGGAGTGATTTATGTCTCAAGAGCGTGTACTATTAGGAAGAGTCTTTCTTAATTTAAGTGATTCCATGGAAAAAATAAGATTGAGTTTTGCAAACAACGGCGAATGCTTCATATTTGGCTAGATAAATTTTAAACAATTTTCATTTTCCAAGAAAGATTTGTTCAATGATGTGAAAATACTTAGAGACGATCTTAGAGTGTTCAGAACTATGATTCCATAAATCTATAGAGAAATTAGAGAGCTGGTTACACTGGATAACTATAGGTGATGTATGTTTTATTGTGTTTATTTTACTCCCTTGAATATTTCCTTCTTTGTGTTAGGTCTAACCTGAATTTATGTTACATGTAGGGAAAACTAGAAACCTAAAAATTTTGGGGATGCACAGAGTCAACGAATTTCCTTGTTTAAGTAAATTAAACCAATTGTACAAGCCAACACTAAAATCTGCCCCAAGTTGATGTTGCCTAGCATTAGACTGTTCAGGCTTTTAACCCTGATAAATCAAAGGTTCTTCCTCTATCCTCGTTTATTCATTAAGATTTATCCATTCAGTTTCAAACTAATTCTAGTCTAGAGGCTATTTAGATATCGTGAATTTTTTTCAACAAACAAGAGCCTAGTTGCATGTTGGATTACTTACATTTGTTGGATGCATTTTTTACAAGTATTGTGTATACATGATGTCAACTATTGCACTGCATCCATACCTATTTCTGGATTTTATAGTTATTTCTTGACATTTGGAAGGAACGTTTCACCTTGATAAAGATTCCAATTCAACCTAGATGATTCTGCTCAAATTTATTGTATCAGTTCTCTGATAAATTTATATAGTTCGAGTTGTTTACTCTTATGGAACTCACCTTCAAATAAGCTTGGGTTTGTTTGACAGTAATCTCGACAGGGTTTTTGTTATTCACTGAAACTGTAATCAGGGCTTCTTGAACAGTAATGAAATATCCTTGACCACTGTCCTTAGCTACCGTCGGCACTAGGTGTTTTCCAACGTTTGTAGGAATCCCATTGAGTTTTTGAGAGGAACTTCCCTTCAATTTTGAACCCTTATCCTGATCCTAATCAGTGTTTGTACTAGATGGTGTTCTGATATCCAATAAATGTTGTAGGCAGGCTATATAAAAACAAGTGTAGCGCTACAAGAAATAAACATTTAGCGAGCAACTCTCTGGGATTGTCCATAAACGAGGCTCATAAGAAAAAAGAGAGATTCATGAATGGATGGATTCTTGAAAGTTTTGCAATGAAAAGAGTATAACACATTGAACTCTTTCAATGATGGAAATGCATTCTTGGTTAGAAACACTGGTTTAAATACTTGTTGCACATGAATATTCGTGAGCTCCTTATTCTGAATTCCTTCCGACAATGAATAAGTCATGATTAGCGCGGTAGTGTTGCACTTATTGTTTGGTGTAAGTAAAAAATCTTGTAGTAGTTTATCTATTCTAAGAATTCGATCTTCTGGTAAATCAAATTCGGTCAATATCCACTAACCCTAATCTCCTTACTACTCCAGCAGCATTTGAAAATCTATCAATCTCCAATAAAGTTAACCTCCTTCCCCTTACCACCTTGTATACCGCTCGTTCCAAACCCAATCTACATAGTCTGCCACTAAATAGTTCCCAAGAAGTGTTCAAACCTCTAGCGATATCCTCCACAATCCAATGTTCCAGCTTTAGCAAACCTCGCACACTGTTCACCGTCAGCGACTTCTCTACACAGGTAACGCAAATTCTTTCTCCATTATGGATTTTTTTTGTTTGGTTTATTTCTCTCTTCCTAATTCTTTCCCTCATTCCAGTAGATTTAGATAATTCCTCGTTTCAATCTCTTTGGGGGCGTCATATGCACACATAATCTGTAAAGCAACATGCAATTAGGTTTTGTGCCCCATGTTTAAAATCGAAACGTTGATACTCCATCCTTTCTCCTGGTTCAAATTTTGAAATTTTATGCACATAGTCACTAAGCTTGGCTTTTAGGTTGAACATCATGATTATCTATGACGAACATAGCGCATCAATGGAACATATACTAAAATGTCATAGCTCCATCATGCATCCTTGTTTCAGCGCAATACTCAGCTCATCTCACTTGCATGTTCACTGAATCAACATAATAATCTCTCGTTGGACCTATAAACTACATGAACTATTTATCTTTCTTCACGAATTTCTCTTTGTTTGAATTCAAGATTTTGTGAATGCAACAATTGAAAATATCTTATATGTTTATGTGGAAATTTGATCTCCAATTAATGCAGTCATCCAGGCCAACGTATTTCCTCTTTTGTGTAGTTCCTATTTTGGAAGATACTCTTAGGAGGGGCGATTAAGAGAGCCCTGATTATTTTTTTGCGTTATTTTTTATATTACATTAATTCTAATAGCAGAATCCCCAGCCACCTGCCGTATATGGACCCCTTATTTCTCTGCTTATTTCAAGAATACTGACAAATATATTGTGCTATTTTATGTAAATAGTAAATAAATTGCCTTGCAATATGTATTTATATGACTGCTGACAAATATATTTTTCTATGGAGCCGAATCTCTTATAACATTTAACAACAATATTGTGCATTTCTATGTGTACCGTGATTTTCTTCAGTCTTAACTGGTAGTATATGAAGTGTGAAAATCCTCAACCTAATCCTTATATCGAAACATTATTTGTTGATCACATCTGTGGGCCTTCAACTGGGGTCTAACAGCACCTCTAGTAAATAATCGTCGTATGGGGTCGATTCAAATAGGGATCTCGTTTCATCCCAATGCTATGAACGTTGTGAGGCATCACTTTGACTAGCATCGTGAAAATATGTTTCATGGTTCTGCACGTTTTGAATAAGCATCAATGATCTATTGATCTCAGTCCGTATCTTCCCTTGTTTTGATAAGATTTTTAATCTGTTTGGTCACAACAATTCCAACCTCAAGTTGGTCTTTTCGCTTTTAGTCTTTTAGAATGGATGGAAAACATTATCCCTTCTGTACAATATGCTGCAGTAATTTCTAGTGGAGTTGCTCTTGTGCCACGTCCAAATGCAGGTTAGGTAGTTGATATTTTGTAGAATTGGATATTCTATATGTTTGATTCTAAAAATGTTGGTTGTGGAGCCTGATCTTCCAAATCCAAAGATATTATTCAGTTGTGTTTGTACCCCAGGTGTACTGTACACTCATTCCCCCTGCCTTGGGGTTCAGGGATGTGTGTTGGCCAACAATTTTGTGGACCCATGGTATTGGGTTAACCATAGTATTTTTCCATGGTATTTCCCCTATAAAAAAAAGCATTATAACACGACTGTGCATGGTATTATTTTCTATTGTAAACAATCTCTATGATTGTGTGGGAGAGACTATGAGAGCGTGAAGAGGAAGTGCAACGGTTTTGGTACAAGATATATCATTTCATCTTTCTAGACTATAATAAAAGGACTGGCAATTTCTTTGTGGACGTAGCCCATCATTTGGGTGAACCACATTATATCTGTGTCTTTCTATAATTTGTTTAATGATTTAACTGTATATGTGTTATTGCTCTACGGTCCTGTTTTCTAACAATTGGTATCAGAGCCAAAAGGTCTATTTGGCTAGTAAAATCACAGGAAAGAAGGGTTCCTGGTTCGAGTGGGAGCAATGGCGAAAGAGGGAAAGTTTAGGGTCGAGAAATTTAATGGCCAAAACTATCAATTATGGAAGATGCAAATGGAGGACTATCTGTACCAGAAGGATCTGTACCTGCCATTGGGTGGAAAAGAAAAACAGCCGGCAGCTATGAAGGATGAAGAATGGGAGGTTCTTAACAGAAAGGCACTGGGAACAATACGGCTGTGCCTGGCTTCGTTGGTGGCTTTCAATATTTCGAAAGAAAAAACAACAGAGGGCATGATGAGCACATTGGGTAAGCTCTACAAAAAACCCTCGGCTTCCAACAAGGTATTTTTAATGAAGCGGTTATTTAATATGAAGATGTCAGAAGGTGGATCTATTGCCAATCATTTAAATGAGTTTAATACACTTACCAATCAGTTAAGTTCTGTAAAAGTGAACTTTGATGATGAGGTTAGGGCTCTTCTAATCGTGTGTTCATTACCAGAAAGCTGGAATAGCTTGGTCATGGCTGTAAGTAACTCTGTCTTTAGTTCAAACACTCTTAAGTTTAATGATGGTGTTGGTGTTATTCTTAGCGAGGAAATGCGAAGAAAAAGCACAGGTGAGACATCAAGAAATGCGTTGACCATGGAGAGCAGAGGGAGACAAAATGAGAGAGGAAGGAGCCCAGGAAGTTGTGGAAAGTCTAAAAAGGGCAGATCCAAGTCCAGATTCAAAAAAATAGAGTGTTGGAACTATGGTAAGAAAGGACATCTGAAGAAAGACTGCAGAGCTCCAAAGAAGAAAGGAGACAGACATCAAGAGACTACTCAAGAAGTGAATGTAGCAGGTGATGTGTTACAAGATGCTTTGATTCTTGCATTAGATAATACTAGTGATTACTGAGTAGTAGATTCAGGGGCTTCATGTCATGCTACACCCCATCAGAAATTCTTTCATGATTATGTTCAAGGTGATTTTGGGAATGTGCTATTGGGGGATGATGAACCATGTAAAATTATTGGAAAGGGTAAGGTACAGATTAAGTTAAATAATGGAAATTACTGGCTGCTAAAGGATGTAAGGCACATTCCTACCATGACAAGAAATCTAATCTCAATAGGGAAGTTAGGAGATGGTAGTTGTTTGTCTATGTTTGGACAAACGTGGTGGAAGGTCACTAAAGGATCAGAGGTAATTGCAAAAGTAGATAGGATAGGTACACTATATTTATGTCCTCTTAATACTGATTATTCTATCTCTGTAGCTTCCACATAAATAGGTGCGGCATTGTGGCATCATAGGCTTGGCCACATGAGTGAGAAGGAGATGCAAATTCTCCACTCAAGGAAACTGCTTCCAGATCTGAAGTAGGTAAGTTTGGAATTCTGTGAGAACTGTGTTTATGGAAAATAGAAGAGATTTGGTTTTCTCAGGGTTGGGAAACAAAAGAAGAGTGAAAAGTTAGAGCTTGTCCATCAATATGTATGGGGACTGTCTCAGGTACAATATCTTGGTGGCTCTCGTTATTATGTTACTTTTATTGATGATGCAACTAGAAAAACTTGGGCTTATTGCATTAGACAGAAATCTGATGTGTTTGATACTTTTAAGAAGTGGAAATCTTTGGCTGAGAATGAGACATGAAAAAGGTTGAAATGTCTCAGATCTGATAATGGAGGTGGGTACTGCAGCAAGGAGTTTGATAGTTACTATTCACACAATGGGATTTGCAGAGATAATACAGTCCTTGGAACACCACAAGAAAATGGTGTGTTAGAGAGCATGAACAAAATGATCATGGAGTGTGCAAGGTGTATGAGATTGCATGCAGGGTTCCCCTTACAGTTTTGGGCTGATGCTTTAAACACTGATGTTTATTTAATAAACAGAGGGCCTTCAAGTGCTTTGGATGGTGGCATTCCAGAGGAGGCATGGACAGGTAAACAGGTAAAATACTAATTTCTGAGAACTTTTGGTTGTGAAGCATTTGTCCATATTGATAAAGATGATAGAACAAAGCTTGAAGCTAAATCCAAGAAATGTACATTTATTGGATACGGGGTTGATGATTTTGGTTATCGTTTATGGGATTATGAAAAATAAAAAATCATTAGGAGTAGAGATGTAGTATTCAATGAAAATGTCATGTACAAAGATCAGTTGCAGGGAAAGAAAGTGGAAAAGGAAAACACAGAGTACACAATGCTTGATGAAATCAAAGAAAATGAAGTTCCAAAGGCACCAAAAAATCAAGAGCAACAACAGGTTTCTGAAAATCCTGCAACTGTACGAAAGTCTAGAAGGTTAAGTAGACCACTTGAAGGATTCTCTCCTTCATTGTATTATTTATTGATGACTAATTCTGGTGAACCAGAACGTTATGAAGAAGCAATGCAAGTAGAAACGAGAAAGAAGTGGGAGCAAGGCATGGATGAGGAGATATACTCATTGATAAGAAAACAGACTTGGGATTTGGTTAAGTTTCCTGCAGAAAAAAAG
The DNA here is from genome assembly GCA_001517045.1 of Pseudotsuga menziesii. Lineage (NCBI taxonomy): Eukaryota > Viridiplantae > Streptophyta > Pinopsida > Pinales > Pinaceae > Pseudotsuga > Pseudotsuga menziesii. Next base: position 264,319 of record LPNX010950537.1, on the reverse strand, counting down.
GGCATTACAGAATAAATGGGTTTACAGGTTGAAGGAAGAATATAGAGGCAAGAAGCGGTACAAGGCTAGACTTGTTGTAAAGGGGTTTGCACAAAAGAAAGGTATAGACTTTGATGAAATATTTTCTCCTGTTGTTAAAATGACTTCAATTAGAACTATTTTAAGTCTAGTGGCGGTAGAAGATTTGCGTCTTGAACAGTTAGATGTAAAAACAACCTTTCTCCATGGGGATTTGGAGGAAGAGATTTATATGCAGCGGCCACAGGGGTATGAGGTCAAAGGTAAGGAGAATTTGGTTTTTAGGTTGAGAAGAGCTTGTATGGCCTGAAACAAGCTCCAAGGTAGTGGTATTTAAAATTTGATAAGTTTATGACAGAACAAGGTTATGATAGATGTCATTCTGACCACTATGTTTATTTCAAGAGGTTAGATAACAGAATATATATGATCTTGTTATTGTATGTGGATGACATACTTGTTGCAGGGTCTAACATGCAGGATATAAATGTGCTCAAAAGAAAACTAGCTAATTCATTTGCGATGAAGGATTTGGGTGCTACAAAGCAAATCCTTGGTATGAGAATAAAAAGAGATAGGAAAAATCACAAATTGAAGTTGTCTCAAGGTGAGTACATAGAAAAGGTGTTGCAGAGGTTTAGAATGAAGAATGAAAAACCAATTAGTACACCTTTAGCCATCCATTTCAAACTAAGTAACACAGGAAGAAATATATTACATGTCCAGGATTCCCTATTCATCAGCAGTTGGAAGCTTGATGTATGCCATGATGTGCACAAGACCGGATATTGCACATGCAGTGGGAGTTGTGAGCAAGTATATGAATAATCCAGGTAAAGAGCATTGGAAAGCAGTAGTGGATTCTCAGGTATTTGAAAGATACCACTTCACATGCATTATGTTTTGGAGGTTCAGACACTGTTCTATAAGGATATGTTGATGCAGATATGGCTGGTGATAAAGACATCAGGAGGAGCACCACAGGGTATGTGTTTACTATGGGTGGAACAATAGTAAGTTGGATTTCAAAACTGCAACAGGTTGTTGCACTTTCAACAATGGAAGTAGAGTATGTTGTTGCTACAGAGGCTAGTAAGGAGATGATTTGGTTGCAGAGGTTCATGGAAGAATTGGGTAAGAAGCAAGAGAATAGTAGGCTATACAGTGACAACCAGAGTGCCATTCATATTGCAAAGAAATCATCCTCTCATTTGAAGACTAAACATATACAACTCAAGTACCACTTCATAAGATCTGTTCTAGATGAAGAACTGTTAAAATTGGAAAAGATACATACTAGCCAAAATCCTGCAGACATGTTGACAAAGGGAGTAACCAGAGATAAACTAAGTTCCTGCTCGGTTTCTGTTGGCCTTCAAGCATGAAGGTGAAAATAAGAAATTTGTCAAGTCCAAGGTCCAGAGCATAGTCCAGTAAGTGCAGTAGCGATGGAGTTGTTGTGATCAGTCTCCAAGTGGGAGATTGTTGGTTGTGGAGCCTGATCTTCCAGATCCAAAGATATTATTCAGTTGTGTTTGTACCTGAGATGTATTGTACACTCATTCCCCCTGACTTGGGGTTCGAGGATGTGTGTTGGCCAAAATTTTTGCAGACCCATGGTATTGGGTTAACCATTTTATTTTCCCGTGGTATTTCCCCTATAAAAGAAAGCATTGTAACACGACTGTGCATGGTATTATTTTGTATTGTAAATAATCTATGTGATTGTGTGGGAGAGACTGTGAGAGCGTGAAGAGGAAGTGCGGCATTTTTGCTGCAGGTTGTATCCCTTCATATTTCTGGACCATAATAAAAGGACTGGCAATTTCTTTGTGGACATAGCCCATCGTTTGGGTGAACCACGTTATATTTGTGTCTCTCTGTAATTTGTTTAATGATTTAAATGTATATGTGTTATTGCTCTGCAGTCCTATTTTCTAACAAAAAAATCCTTGTATGCTTAATTGTTGATAATTGGAGCACTGGAGCATAGATGTAGGAACAACTCAACATCTTAATAATTGAATCCGAATAATAGATTTCTCTCCTATGATAGGCTGAAAATAAAAATAACTTTAAACATTGTTTCATTTTAATGTTTTCTTCATAATGATCTAAGGTTCTTTGCTCCAACAACCTAGAACTCAACCAATAAGCAAAGGTAAAATTGGTCAGGTTGATGAGGCATGTGACATAATCACTCTTAAGCTGTGTTTTCATTATTTCTTTTGCAAGTTTTTTACTATTCAAAACTAATCAAGTGCTTTGGAAATTATTGTCTTATTTTAATTTCTTGAATGTATATCATTGTTATGTCATTTCACAGAAATATATTGGTGAAAACCTAGACTTAGTAGATCCCACCCTGTGGGAATTGAACCAAGGGCTTGTATAGCATGGTGGATTACTAGCATGGTAGATTAATGAAACTAATAGACATGCAACCCACTTCCCACATACCTTAATCTTTCAAACTTTAGAGCCAACCCTATTAAATTTGTCTTCATGAACTATTTCCTAATTTTCAAATTCCTTAAGGCAAGGATTTTATTTAGCTGCATTGGTAGTGACGTTGTGGCTATCTGCATACATCTCTATGCTAGATTTTTCTTCGTGCTTCCACGACTTTGCATGCATTTATTTGATCGCGTTTTCTTCATACTTCCATGAATCTTCCCATTTTTTTTTCTAGAATTATCTATGAAATTGTGTTGACATGGAATGTGTGTGCAAGAAACGGTTTGAATGCAGAGTATTTGGTCGATCATAGCTGTAATTTTGAGTAAGGTCATTGTTCAGTCCTACTACCTGGCATAAAGGTCGAAGGCATTGTTTTTTCACCTATTGTCTCATTCCATACATCCTCCAAGGAGGTGATACTCACTCGAGTCGGTGTATCAACCCATGACCATGCAAGGATTTTTCATTTCAGTTGTTTAGTTTTGCAATTGATTTTTGTTATAAATATATGGTTAAAAGGAAAATATCACAGTGTTTGTTTCATATATGATCAATATTTTAACTTTGAATATTTGAAAACTTATATGTTATTATTTTCTCTCGAATTATCTGTAAACTGTACTAACCATGGATTGTGTGTGCAGGAAATGGTGTCTTTAGAGGTTGTTGTGATTTGGTTGTGTTCTCTCTCCACCTTTTCTTTCTAATTGATCAAACACAGCTTTTGGTGGTGAATAAACAGGCTATGTTTCATTTGATTCCTCTACTTTCAACTTTGTCTCTACCTCTACTAGGTAATAAAATGGAAAATCTACTATGGGATATAGATCTATAGGCTCTCGATCTCGATCAACTTGTGTTTAATTGGCTTAAATAGATACCGATACTCGTTTTGTTCCTACCATTATACTAGGTGTATTTATTATCAAAATAAAACCTTTTCCGTCATGGCTACATAAAAAATCTGATTCTAACCCAAAATTGAAGTCTTATTTCCTTGAATTCCTCCAATCTGTCCTTCACTACAACTATTAATACTATTTCTATTTCAAAAAATAGGAGATTACAAAGTAGGAGAATTCGTTGAGTGTGCCTTATCGCTTGGAATTACCAGGGGAAGGTTGGGTTTAATAGCAACGGGTAACAACACTAGATTGGGCCCACTTTCCAATTTACGTCTTTCTAAAGAAAAATATTATCAAATATGTTACACAAAACCAATGTATAAATCAAGTATGATGTCATGAGGAATCTCCTAGTCTTCTAGTAATCAACAAGCTAGTGAGCAACTCCATTTGAAATAAGTTTGCCCCAATAAAATACATCATCACAGTGGATTGTGTAATAATAATGTACAGAGCATACCTTGGAACGCGGGTTGTAGTCTCGTGTCCAACCACTCGAGAAAACAACCAAGCTATTTCTTGGTAGGGTTCCGCCAAACCCGTGATTTATATTTTTCTAGATCTCTGGTTTTAATATTATATTATTTTTCCTATTTATTTTTCTCTTTTATTTAAATAAACAAATGAACGAGGGAAAGTATGGAGATTTACTTAAATATAGAGGGAATCTATTATTTAATTAAAGTTATAGGTTTTAAGTCTTTTATAGGGAGGGAATCTTATTACTCCTCTTCATATTCTTTTGTCTTCTCTCTATTAGTAGGTAGTAGTATCTATTATTTCATTAATTGTTTCTATTGTTTACAAACTATTACTATCGTTGAATTACAATTATATTAGACTTTACCTCATACTTTTCCTATCTTACACTAGCCTTATACTCTACTTATACTACCGTACGAAACTACAACTATACTACTTGAACGAAACTTATATACTCAATCTACTAGACTTCACTTTATAACTTAACCAAGCATACTAGTTATTATTAGAAATACTACCTAGACAACATTATAATCTCTTCGTATCACAGATCACCAATAATTACAACCTATTACAGAACACTGAGGGATGAACCGAAACAACCTAGTCTAATTAGGCAAAGTAACAATAAGTATACCTACTCAATAAGGTTACTAGCACTAAGAAACCTCACTCTATCAAGGCGAGCATAAGAATAATACCCTCATACTAGCAGATTGGTTTGGTCATGTCACCTAAATCAAATACTTGTAATACCAGGTCTAACACATATATTTGGAAATATAATGTGGAACTCCCTACTCACTTAGATACTTGAAACCATTAGATATTACTTTAATACACTTATACTGGAACCAAGAGCCAAAAATGAGATGAAACCAAGATGAAATAATCTCGTGAAAAAATAAACAATAGCCAAAAAAAATTGTTTTTATTGATGTGTCCTGCACAACCCAAACTCCCGAATGAATTTAGTTCGATAGCATTGTTGGATAAATATGCTACATTCGGATGAAATATTAAGACTTTTAATATTACCTGGTATGAGGAGATCAACGAAATTATGATTCTCTCATCAACATATTCTAGTTAGGTAGCATGGTTGGATAAATAAGCACTTTACTCTTCAAATATTCGCTTTCTCCCTGTCTGCGGGCAAGTGACACACCTAGGATACACTGAGCATTAACCAACCCATACTAAATGATAGGTATTATTGTTTTAAGAAAGGAAAGAAAAAAAACCTCCATATCCATTTTATTAACCAACAATAACACCAATTGCAGATCTGGTTAATGTGTCGTAGTCCGTGTTGCTATTCCAAGTCTATTTTAAAATCCATCATGGTCTGCTTTTTTGGAATCCCTTGTACATGCACCCTAGTATGTTTCGTCATAGACCCTTGTTCCTCTTTATAATGAAAATAAAATGGCAAGAGAGGAAATAGAAGTAGGGCTTATATAGGTGGTATAAAATTCATAAGAGGGATCTTAGGTTGCAAAGCCAAATAAAGATGAGGAGCCTTCCTACAGATGAGTCTATTCCAAAGAAACTTCCAAATCCAATTCCATATCTAGTTGCATTTAAACCATAAGAAGTTCACTTCATTGACCCAGAACCATAAGCAAACGTATAAAAAGTAAAGGCACCCAAGGAATAGGAAGGAGAGGCGGTAGTTTCACCATCAGCTACAGAGGTTTATTCTCTAGTTGCAAATATAGTTGCATACCTTTTGGTTAGAGAGAAAGAAGAAACTTCCCCTTGCTTTGCTATAGATCCTGGTAGCTAGAGTCCCATGTTCCAATTGCATTTGAACCCTGAAAGTGTTAGTAAGCAGTTGAGGTAATCATTATCTTTCTTTCTTGAATATTATTAGAAATAACAACACTAGTCCTTTGCTATTTACCTTCACCTATTACCTACTATCCCACCCACCATACTACCTAGACCTGTTAGCACCACTTGGATTACATGGGTCATAAAAAGATATAGCATGAAAGCATAATCCATCACTATGCACCAATCATCCTTGTGCCTTATGTGAACCATATGGTCATTATTATCACAATTGTAAAAAATAACCTAGTTTCATGATGCCTTGGTTTTTGTTTGACAATTCACTCCATTGATTAATCCCCAAGTTTATCCTAGTTAGTAGGTGTTACCTCCACCTAGTACAAATACTACGAATTTTTCAATCAATAATTTCAACTGTTGTTCTTGAAATATAATGTAAATACCCTAGTTGGGGTATGTAGGAAAGCATTACCCATGTACAATCCATATCTTGATAGGAAGATCGAGAAAGCAAGATTCCTACCTACCTTTGACAAGGAACAAGTTCGATTTCTCTCTCTTAGGGGGTTGTTAAAGGTTGGTCAATTGAAGGCGTGCAAGAAGGGTTGATCAAAGATAGGTTGCAAGGATGATTTCCTAACTCTAAAAAATTGCATAGCATGCTAGACATGTTTGTAAACTCTTGCATGATACAATCCATGCAATATTCACTAACTTTTGTGTAGTAATGTTAGTTTTCACAAACTAAGGAGTTTAGTCCATCAGTTTCCTTGTCTCTCAAATTGGGTGGTGTTGGTCTGTGGTATGGTACTTTTGGTATAGTGCTTGAGCCAAGCTAGTTAATCAATATAAATATAAGAGGTTTTGTATCCACGATGCGCAATAAATCCGACTCTTCTTCCTCCAATGGTGATGTTAAAATCAATGGAGTTGCAATGCTTTGATCTAGTTGCTCTGTATATAGACATTTAGTTTCAATGCTTGTTTTCGAATCTAAACACAAATATCTTTGACATACTTTCAAATCTAAAGGCAGGGAATATGCATCTTTGTTGCTAAGCCTTGTTTCATATCATAAGCAATAAATTTACAATCATTATCATTTAAAAAATATTAATGACACGAATAAATAAATAAATTCAATTTTTATTTACGTGACATGGAAAATATGAATTCACATTTAAAATATAAAAATGAAGATTTCACAATGATTATTAAACTATCCAAAGTATAATTAACATAATGGGATTTCACAATGATTATTAAACTATCAAAAGTATAAGTAAAATAATGGGGTTCATGTACAATGTTAATACCATATATGAGACCAACTTTAAGCAATATTGTAGGGACACAATTTATTTATGAGATTTATAAATTAATATTAGGAATTTTCTTTTTTCATAAGGATTGTTAAATTTAAAAAAAAATGTAAACAACTGTAAATAATATTTAAAATTAGAACTTACGAGTTAATCATTTCAGATTCAACCATAACCAATTCACATATTATCCAATAAAATAAATCAAGAACTAAGAGGATAAGAGATATACATCGCTAACCATTATGAACTTACAGTTTGTACCACAGAAGTAGGATGACCAACAACAAACCACATATGAGGGGACCTCTATCCTCCCAACCAACCTCTCAGACATCAACTAAGAGCCCCCGATCCCTCACTCAACAATACCAAGCCAACTAAATATCATAATATGAATTCTATTCTACCCTCATCCTCTAAACCTCCATCTCCATCTATCTCATCTAGCTCATATAACCCTTTCCCAAATAGGGAACATACAAACCCCCCCCAAAAAATTAATTATTAGCTAAATTAGGACATATTAATAAAGTAGGTATTGTTTAAATTGTGAGAAAGTGAATTAACAAATAAACTTAGCTAAAGTTAATCAAACTTTATTAGAAAAAGGTAATGTGCATGGAGGCCATGTGGCCCTCAAATTTATTTTAGATTAAATAAATTATTGAATTTTCTGCATAAATGTGGAATTGGGGGGTTGATTGTGGTCTCTTGTTTTTCATTTTGTTCTTGTACTATTTTTATGTTTTAGGTGTTTTTTGTTGTTGAAGGATGTATTCCCCTTACTAGGGTGAAGCATCCCCTAGTTATAGTCCTTTAGGTGGTTTTCCTTTGTCCAGGAAAAATATCTTCAAGATTGATGAGGAACTTTATGCAGCTTATGAGAGGGCCTGCTTTTCCAAGCAAAATTATAATTGATGTCACTTATGGACCCATTATAGGCTCCCATGTATCTGATGGAGGTTCCTCTTTTTTCAGGTCAGCGTGGCCTAGGGTCATGGACATGGTCATATCTTCGATTAACCAAAATATGTCGGGGTTTGATAAATCACCAATCCAAGACTGTCCATCGTTAGTGACATTTTTTAAGGACCTTGACTGATCCTTGTCATGTCCATGGGATAAATTTATTAAAGGTGGATCTCCCAAGAAAAATACAAAACATGTGTCAATGGGGGTAAAGAGTACTAGGAATAATAATCCTGGGAAAGCTCATCAAAATTGCAAAATTCAAGGAGTAAAATCTATCTCGGATGCTCGTAAAAATTTCGTAGTGGGGCATGACGTTGGAATGGAGGACCTTATTACTCTATCTCTTAGAGTTCTGGTGGGAAAATTTGGCTCGTGGACACCACCAAATGACTCCATTTACTCCTGGATTTCAGACTTGTGGCTCCCTTTCCTGAACTACGTACCGAAGGTCTCTTTTCATGCAAAGGGTTGGATGAGATTTTGTTTTCAATCGGAACATGATGCACAAAACATTATGGGTGGTATGTGGTTGTGCGACAGCGGGAGCCTCATGTTAAAAAAAGTGGCATTTGGTTTTCAAACTTGAAATAGAGTGTATCATAAAAAAAAAATATGGGTCCTCTTTCCAAGCTTCCTACTGGCCTTGTGGAATAAAGATTCTTTTGCAGCTGTGGGAAATGTCGTGGGGCGTTTTCTTTTTGTTAAAGATGAAATCATGTTTGGGAGAGATAAGCAGATGGGGAAAATACTAGTTCAAGTCGACATTATTCTTGGTCTTCTATAAGAGTTTGAAATCGAATGGCATGGCCGTAGTTTCCTACAAAATCTTGACTACTGGAGATACCCTTTTCTGTCTCATTTGAAAAAAAATGGGTCATCTCAAATATGGGTATCCTTTTGGTTCCTCCCTAGACTCCGAATAGGATTTTGGAAGAAGCTTTAGGGAGTCTTATGGTTTAAAATATTCAGAGTTGGCAGTGGAGGGTTTTTTGGGATCATTTTATAGTGTGATGCTGACATTGGAGGGTTATCTGAGAAAACCCTCGGGTTCAATTTTCAACTCGGGGATAGAAGAGGAGGGTTATCCGAACAAACCATTGAGTTATGTTTTTGGATTTGGGTTGACTGGTAAGTCCTTGTCTTCTGAACAAGCCTCTTCTTTGGGTTTTTCTTTAGATGATTGTTTTTTTGTCGGAACGATTAGAATTTCTTTGAAAAAGGATCCTACTATTGATTCTATGGTGCCTTTGGAATTGTATTTGGGTACATGCTCTACAGATTCCTATGATTTAATGGAACCTGTTTCATATCTGGCTCCTTTTTCTCTTATTGATAATGAAGTGAAACCCTTTGGCTCCCTATATACACTTTTTTGGAAACTCAAGGCCTATTGAATATTTTAGGGAGATAATATATGTCAAGGTGATTTTATCAGTTTTAAACATTTTCTCTAAATATCTTAGTAATGGTTATAAAGAGACTCTTCAGAAAAATCCCTTAAAAATATTTTTGGGTAATAGTCCTTTGGAACTTGATAATTGAACAATAGTTGGTTTGAACCCGGATGTTGTCCAATATTGGGGTTGGTAAAAGTGGGAGAAAATATAATCAACAGGGAAAGGGAGAAATATGAGGTGGTTTAGCAGAAAAACCTAGCTCCTCTTCTAGTATTATGGGAGGCATAGTCTCCAAGGAATTTCTGGTTGGAAGTCATAATCATCGATTTCGAGACCTTAGAGCGCAAAAGGCCCTTACAAGGGTTCCCAAATGATCTTTCTCTCCATTGATATAAGGGGACTAGGAGGGGGTCCCAAACAATGCATCCTATGTAGGTGTCTTGAACTTCTTAAACCTGATATTGTCATGTTACAAGAAACTATGATGGTTGCTGACAAAGCTAGGGAAATTTTTTCTCACATTGCTATAGATTGGAAAATGTGCATCATGGACTCGAAGGGCATCTTGGGAGGTCTTCTCTCGGCTTGGGATCCTTCTTATTTTAATTTTAAGGCCTACTCTATATGCGATGGTATTATGCTATATGGTAGATCAAGGGATTGTGACTAGGGATTCTGTCTTTTCAACTGTTATGTGCCTTACCATAATTGTCAATATTTTCAGTATAATATTATACAATATGTTATTCTTTAGGATCCACATCTCATTCTTGTAGGTGACTTGAACATTACGATTTCTGCAAATAAAATATGGGGCCCTAATGCTATAATGGATCTATGGCATATTTATTTTTAGATATGAGCATTGAATCCAATCTTATTGACACCATTTCTTATGTTATTGGTCCATCGTAGTCCAATGGACATGTGGGCAGTGATGGAATCTCAAAAAGTCTGGATCACTTCCTCATGGTGGGTTGTTTTGTTGACTCTGTGGGTGGCTACCGTTCATGGACTATTAGAGAACCTATCTCGGATCATATGCCCATCATCTTACAAATTGATACTAGTAAAAAAAACATTTTCGTTTTCCTTATAAATTCAATCATTCCTAGTTTAATGAGTGAGAAATTATTGACCTTATTAGAAATAAGCGGATTTCTTTGTCTTCAAGCATTGGTATTTGTAAATGGACTCTTTTGTTAGAAAGTTAAGATTGGTTAAGAAGTAAGTTATCAATTGTGAAAAGGAAAAACATAAAGCTATTAAAGTGGAGATGTGTGATATTGAATATGAGATCAGGTCCTTCTATTGTAAAAATCTTTTGGCTTGTTTGAAGGCTGAGAAAAAGGCCAAAATTAGTAGTCTTGAAAAAAGGAAGCAAAATATCTTACGTAGGGAAGAAGAGAGTTGTATCTTAAAGAGTAGAGTGTATTTAATAAAAAGTGGTGATCAAAACTTGACTTTTTTCATAGGGTTGTTGAAGGTAGGAGACTACAAAATTCTCTCTCGGAATTAGGAAATGATGAGGGTACCATCATTTATGCATAGGAAGATCTATAAATGGAATCTATTTCACATTTCAAAAAACAGTTTGAAAATCAGAACCAAACTTCCATTGTCATCCAGTTCGATCTCGTAAAGTGTTACCCAAGGATATTTTATGAGGAGGCAGATAGAATTATCAGTGCTCTGGTCTCCATGGATGAATTGACTATCACCCTGCAGAGTCTTACAAAATACAAAAGCTCGGTTCCAAACAACTGGCTCGATGAATTTTTCCTCCAATTTCTTAATATTATGGGATGAGGCTTACTTGATTTGGTGGAGGAGTCCATAAGTTTGGGGAGGATTAATGGAGCACTAAACACAACCTATCTAACCCTCATTATTAAAAAGGATAACCCAAAGTATTTTGAATATTTTTTTCCCTATCTCTCTTTGCAATCTCATATATAAACTCATTTAAAATATTATTGATACGTGACTCAATCCTTATCTATCAGAGTATTTATCAAAAGAACAGTTTGGTTTCCTTAAAATCCATTAGACCTTTGATGTTGTGGGAGTTGCTTAGGAGTGTATGCATTCCATAAAAACAAAAATAATGAAGGATGGTATTCTAAAAGTGGACTTAACCAGATATTTTGATAGAGTTGATTAGGGATTCTTAAGACTCAGTTTGCTCCATATTGGTTTGGGAAAAGATATCGTAGCTTGGATCATGGGATGTATCGACTTTGCCATTTTTTTTGTTTTGATAAATGGCAACCCCTCCCCTTTCTTCAAAAGATCAAGGGGTGTCCATCAAGGTTGTCCTCTATCTCCTTGGATTTTTTTGTTAGTTATGGAAGGATTGAGCCTACTCATCCTCAAATCTCAGCTGGATGGAAGATTGAAAGGTATAAAAATATCTAATGCAATTCGTATTACTCATCTTTTATTTGTTGATGATGACCTCCTTCTTGGAAAAGAAACTCTCTATGAATGACAGGTTTTTAAAGAATGTCTAAAATATTTCTTGGAGGTCATGGGTATGGTGTTGAATGTAGAAAAATATTTTTTTGGTTGTTGGGATGGACGCTGATATGGAAAACAATTTGAGACAATTTTGTCATTACGAGTTACATAGCCTCGATACATGGATAAAGTATCTCAGTTTCTTTTTAAAACCAAATTTCTATCTCAATTCATACTGGCTTTGGATTCTATAGAAAGTTGAAAAAAGAATCTCCCATTGGAGTCTTCATTGGATTTTGTTGGAAGGCAGGGTTGTCCTTGTTAAAAGTGTCCTAGATAATATTCTTGTCTACTGGTCAATGGCTATGGAAAAGATTGGAAAATCCATTCTTCAAAATATCCAAAAATGTTGTTTCTTCTTTCTGTGGGATGGGAAAAACAAAAACAAAAAAAATCCACCTTTCCAGTTGGGAATCCCTTACCCGTCCAAAATCCCATAGATGTTGGGGTAGTGTAATTTTTTTGACACTGGGACTGCCCTTGCAACTAAGATTCTATGGCAATGTCTTTTCAGATCTAGGTTGTGGTTTATCATTATGAAGGAAAAGTAAATCTTCCATAGCACCATTTTCGATTGGGTTCAATCTGATATCATACATAAAGATGAGTTCAAACATTTGGTTGTGTCTTATTGGTTATGTTCGTCTATTAAAGAAATGGATAGCTTGGAGACTCGAGAATTTCCTAAAAATACTAGTAGAGGAGGATCTAGTTTTTGGAGTTACTTCTTCCTTTATTTCGCCACAACTCATTTTAGAACTTAGATGGTTAGGAATCACCTTTCTTGTTAATATTTTAAGTGGGAAAATTTCCATGGCTTCTCAAATTGTTGGAAATCTACAATGGAGATCAATATTCCTAATATCTATCATGTTGAATGGACCTCTTACACTCATGATTTGCTTCGAGTGGGTATCCACCTATCTAATAAGGAGGATTCTATCCTTTGGTCGTGGAATTTTGATAGTGATATTTTGGATGCAAATGGAGCATATCTAGCACAGGTGGAGCAAAAAAATGATCTGGAGATGGGGTGGAAAAAGAGACTCTGGGATTGGAACTTCCCTTTAAAAAAATTATTTTTTAGTTGGTTGGCTCTGGAAAATAAAATTCTCACTTGGGAGAAATTATTAAAAAAAGGGTGGTTTGGGTTGGGAGTATGTAGTCTTTTCCATATCTTTGAGGAGACTTGAGATCACATTTTCTACTCTTGTGTTGTTACGCGAGATTTCTAGACCAACCTTTGTATATTATTCAATACAAAAAAAATAGGGGACAACTCTCCTTTGACCGTAGTCTTGAATTATGGATCATGGATGGGACTAAACTTGCTTTTCTTCCAATCTATGTGTGTTGGGTGATTTGGTGCCACATAAACTCTATCATATTTGAAAATTCGCAGGTTAGTTCTTATCTTATCATTATGAAGGTGCTCAGTGATCCCAGGGAAAAGTTCCATGCTCCTTCGGCTCAAAGGCATTCCTCTCCTCTTGAGTTCTACCTCTCTTACCTTGTGGGTCATTTCGATGGAGCTTCTCAATTCGATGGAAATATATCGGGTCTTGGTATGTTCCTTCAACTGAACCCAATACATTGTTTTAAGCTCTGGATGGGGTGCGGTCAAGGCACAAATACTCACAGTGAACTATTAGCTATTTGTGGGTTTCTCTTCTTTGCAAATTCCAGGGGAGTTCGAGTACTTCAAGTTTTAGGGGACTTAATTGTTCTTGATTGGGTCATCTTTAAATCTAAGTTACAAGTGGATTTGTTGGAGGGATGAAAGATCCGCATCAGAAGGCATCAACAATATTTTGGTTCTTTATCCTTCCACCATATTTTTAGAGAATACAATGTCTGATTTCGAAGTGTTCTTTGGTACCATTGGAAGGAATTCTTTTCTTTGAAGAATAGTGTCATGAGGCTTTGATCTCATAGGTTTCTCTTCCTTTCTATGCGCTTTGAGTCTCGGTTTGGCCATGGTTCTTGTCATTGACCTCTTTCTGTTGAGGGATTTTCTTTTGTCCAGTTAAGTTATCTTTTGAGAAAGCATCCCATGTTATCTTTCATTTTTTTTGTTAGTCATCCATATCAGCCTGTTTATGTATATTTTTTGGAATGTGTCCGAGCTTGTTTCTCATGAACATGCTGAACTTGTTGCATTAGATTTTTTATCAGCTTGTTTGTCATGTAGTCTGAAGTCCGTATGCTATCATATGCCATCTTGTTTGAAGTATGTTGATCGACAATGCATAATTTGATTCATTACTAATGAATATCAACCATAGTATTTTCTTCATGAAAATGAAGTAACATAATGATGGGGTTATGCTTTTTTATTAAATAGTTCATAAAAAAACAATTTCATTTTTGTAAATGTTTTTGGGTTTTAGGTTATTAATTTGTTTCTTTACATTTAAGAAAAGCAAGTTCTTAACTAATCAATAACAATTTTGGGTCTTAGTATAGTACCATTAAAATGATTTCATGCCTTATAGTATCTCTGGTTCTCATAACTAAAACTAAATAAAAATCATATAATATTAAGTATCTACCGAGATTTAGCTCCTTACCAAAACCAAAAATACAATACTTGATTTTATACCCAAGGAAAAAGTTATAGTTTATAGTTTTATTATTTGAAAAAAAATATATTTATTTTATAACAAAATCATATAAAATCTTCTTTACAATTTTGAAATAATAAATTGGATATAATTAATTCGGTGAAATGGAAATTGGTTTCCTTCGAATGCTTTGTAACTTTGAAAAGCCTTAAAATCAAATCCATTCAATTATTTTATATGCTACTTTAATCCTATATAACTTTGGAATGTCTTAATTTAAATCAGTTCAATTAAGAGAATAATAATAAACATTGAAGCTACCTAATTTCATTTTATAGTTACCCAACTCCTTAATCCATGTGTGGGTAGTTTAAAATAACTTTCATTTTATAAAAATAAAATTTGTTGAAATAAAAATGAAAATGAAAATCAAATCAAATGATAAGCATGTTGAATAAGTTGAAAATTTCCACATTCCCCCAAAAAAAATTCGAATAATCCCATGTTCCTAGAGAGAAAAAGGACCGAGATGCCCATCATTTTGGAATATCTTTTGTATGCTGCAATCATTATCTATTGACCAAATAAAGTAGAGTAGGAATACATTATTATACATGCAATATTTATACTCTTTTTCAATTTTCGTGCCTTTGTAATTATTCTTCCTCTAAAGGTATAAAAGATTAAATTAATAATATAAATATAGAAAGAGAGATATGTGCTTATATATATATATATAGAAAAACTATCACAACTTTATCAATGTAAAACTATATTGTTCATATAGGTACTAGGTCGTATGATCAAGTAACTATGTATTTCAACTCATATCAACAAAATATGCAATATATATGTGTCATTTTATAGCTTATGTGATTGCCTAGTTGATGGTAGAATATTCAAAGATATAAACTCAGTTAACATGTAGGAGATATATCTGCTAGATAAAATAACACATTAGTATATAAAAAAAAGATCAAAACTGACGCCTATCTAGTGTGCATATAACTCTATGGTGTTTTTCCCATATCTCAATGGATCCAACAGGTAAAAGAAGACCTTGTTTGGAGAGAAGATCTCCCTCTTGATTGCATTCTCGGTAAATGCACATGTAGGTGATCCGCTAGAAGAGTGTACTGAACCTAATAATATCCTCGTAAAGAGGTAATAAGAAAATGTTCCAATGAGGCTTCCCAAGCTTCTGACAGTCGATAACAAGTTTAGAGTTACCATAAATTTGAATGCACAAAATCCCAAGTGAGTGAGCAAATGTCAATAAGAGTTTGACAAAAACAAATTTTCCATGATTATTCGTAACAACACCAAGACCCACAACAAACTGGAAGCAATTATCATCTGCAGTAAAAATGAGCCCACCAGCTCCGCTAATCCTCAACCGGCCCCGAGTAGCTCCATCCACATATGCCCATGGGAGAGTTTTATTGATAAGTTCTTCCCTGATGATCCTTGGAGTCTTGATATGCTCGCCTTGTGGGAAAGATTTGAAGATGCCAAGACACTTACCAGCATAAATATGTGAGGGAATGTGAGCATCTTCAAAGATAGCATTGTTCCTGGAAAGCCAAACATCCCAAATGATGAATACAGGGAGCGCAGCAAAATTGTGAAATGCTATGTTATTTGACCATGAAGGACATGCTTCTTGTATGCCAATAACACTCCATACAAAAGGGATGCCAGTGTGTGTAGCAAGTTTATGCCACATATCCAAAATGTATGGGCAAGAAATAAAAAGGTGTGCAATATTTTCTGCAGCAGAGGCACAAAGAGGGCATCTACTCGGGCCAATTTTAAATCTGTGAACCAGTACGTCCAATATAGGGACCTTAACCTCTAGTACAAGCCAAAAGAAAATATTAATCTTGTAAGGGAAGTGTAGTCGTCAAATGCTCTTGCACCACCAAACGGGAAGTGGTAGATCCTCCTCCTCTCTGAGAATCAAATATCCCAATTTGGGGACATAATTGCCACCTTTTGCATTGATATCCCATAACATGACATCTTCCTTGTCACTGTGATAGACGTTGCTAACAGAAAGGGATTGTATATATATGTCCCAGATAGGTCTCTTCAAGTCATTAAGAGCTAATTCATCTACAGAAAGCGAAGATTGTCTAAATAGATTGTTATTGTCATACCTTTGGATCTGATGAAGAAAGATTAGTCCACGGTTAGTCAGGGAATTAATCATTTCATCCCAAAATATCAAGAAGTATGTGCAACCAATCCATGGGTCTTTCCCTATCTAAACTCTTTTATTGTTTCCTATTTTCCATGAGATCCAATCTCCAATGAGTCTCAAAGTGGAGATGATCGCTTTCCAAATAGTGGAAATATTCTTTTGATACTTGTCCTTAATCTAGAACCACTCTTAAATGGTGAGTGGTGAAATGTATATGTGATAGATAATCCAAACCCAAATACACATTCCCTTGTGTATTTTCCATATACATTTGGCAGCAAGTGCCTTGGAAAAACAAGAAAGATCTTTAATACCCAGTGCCGAGTTTTTTTTGGAAGAGATATCCTTTATCATGAAACCCAAGGGAATGTAGTATCCGTTTCATTTCCTCCCCAAAATATGTCATTATTGTTAATGATGTCCAACCCCCTGTCAACGATGGACTTACTAACATCATATATCAAACAATTCATAGGAACTATGAAAGTTTTGTGGAGGATGGTATTAATGCACCACACATTGTAGGACATGGGTGGATGGTGGCAATCAATATGGGGACAAAGGAATCATAGGATAATTCCCTTGAAACCAATGTCTTGTCATATGTTGCATGAATTGGCTCTCGTAAGAGGAATTATGAGGAGAAGTGGGGTGGCAAATTATGGAGGGAAGTTAAAATATTGTTGGAAGGGGTTTAGAATGACTCTCATCACTTTTAGTGCACCCTTGTAGAAATCCGTAGTCTTAAAAAAATGGCTCAGCATGGCATGGGGCATTTAGATAGACTTAAGCAAGATTTGAAGCATCTGAGTTTCCAAGTAAATTTTGTTGAGCAAAAGAAGGAGTAACATGACCAACGAATTATGGAGTAGGTAAAATAGTTGAGGAAATTGAATAGTGATACAACTTATCTGAAGGAGTATCTTTGAGAATTGGCTCAAGGTAGGTAGTTGAATACGAGAGAAACTTAGGAAAAATACATGGAACTGAAGATGGTCCAGTAAACAAATTTGGTTAGACTCATTGGTGTAGTAGCTGCGTGAGGCATCCTCACACGGGTAGGCTCAAGAAATATAATAATAAAATGTAGTTTTATTGTTCCATAAAACAAGTAGGCCCCAATTAAAAGTCACCGAGAAATTATTATAAATAAGAGGGATGCCTCCTTATTTGGATACACCACTCAAGAAAGTTCACTCTAGTAGATAGGAGGTTTGATTAAGATAGTAGAAGACTAATTTATGGGGTTTTCCATCATTAAATATGTTCTCTCTTATTTTCTTGGGGTTTATGCTACTACGATATGGGTGTACATCGACCTCTATTAGAAGGTCTGAGCTTGGGGAAGACAATATTGTTGCATTGTCTATGGTTTGGAGGTGATATATTATCACCGTGGTTAAACGAGCTCCATAACCATTATTGTTTATGTGCTTGGTTATTCTTTTAGCGATCCTAGTTATATGTTATAAAATCTAATATGGTATCGGATCAGTGCTAAAAGAAGTCATTGCCAAAAACTAGGGCTCCACATTTTGGAGTATTTTCAACCTTAGCTTATCTTGAAAGAAGCAAAGAGCAACTCGCCCTAGAAGGGCGCATTTTTTTGTGGAGGCCAAATTTAGTTTGGAGAAAGTTCAATTTTTTGACCTAATTCTAATTCTTCCCACAATTTTGGCTCGTTCTTATCTTTCTCCAACTCACCTTGATAGGACGCAACTATCTATTGAATTATTTTTGCAAGAGACTATACTTTAGATTTGACCTAGCTCATACTAGGGTCTCTCGTCCAGTTCTTGAACCAAGATGATTGGCATGAAGGTTGAAGATAGACTTGATGGGACTCCCAACTTCAACTCATGGAAGTCTAGGGTTTTCTTATCCTAGAAGAAAATGATATTTTGAAGTTTGTGAATGAGAAGGTTCCAGAACCAAGACAGGAAGCTGAGAAGTCTCACTGGAGGAAGAATGATGCTATAGAAAGGAGAATCTTGGTAGATTCAGTAAAGGACTTCCACGAAGATGTTTAGAGCCTTGAGAAATCTATTTAAAGATAGAATTATCAACCATTCCTTCGCTTTGAGAAATCAACTATCAAATATCATGATGTCAAGGTCAGAACCAATTGATTCTTACTTTATGAGGATATAAGAGTTAAGAGATCAACTAAACACCATTGGCGATCCAGTTGATGATAGAGAACTTATCATGAACACTCTTATTGATCTCCCTCCATCTTGGGAACCATTCGTTCAGAGTATTAGTGGGAACCCCAAGTTTCCCAAGTTTGATCATATATGGGTAGTTTGAAAGCAAGAAGATACAAGACTTGCAACAAGAGGCAGAATACATGGCACTCAACATGAAGAAAGTCAAGCCCTTACATCTCATGCCAAGAAATGAAAAGGTAAGAAAAGAAAGTTTCACGACAATAAAGACAAAGGTGGCAGATCGAGTCGTATTCCAAAACAAAAGAACAAGAAGGATATTTCACACATCAGGTGCCATAAATATGAACACTTTTCCAAACATTGTCATGGTTCAAATAAAAGGAAGCATGAAGCCTCCATTGCAGATGTCAATGAAGACACTTCTCATAAGAAGTCAAGGAATGATGATCGTATGGAGTTCTTCTTCTAGTCCTCTCTATATCAACATGATATGATCATCAATAGTGATGAAGATCCATATCGTGATCGGATTCCAACAAGAAGATGAAGATCAAAGGACTCTCATACAAGGAGGCAGTGGGAGCCCACCCACAAAAGAATAAAATATATATATGTTTCTTTATTGATCTTGTAGATTAGATTTGTTTGTTTTGAATATATGTTTTATATACATATCTATATTCCTAGAATTAGGAAGTTTGTTGAACATGTGATATATTTCTTTTACTGATGAGAATAGGTTCAAATAGTATTTGTTATGTATGTGATTGTTTAAATAGCCTGTAATGTTGCACAACATTCCATGAACCCATATTGGATTATATCTCCTTCTAACATGCTTAGAATAGTGCACACTATTGATAGTATGTTCTAATGGAGATGGCAGGCATCCAGATAGTTACCTTATGTGTGTTGTGATGAAGCATTGGCTAAGATACCTACATAACTATGTGAACTATTATCATTGCATTGAATTGATTGAAGTTTATTATGCAATGTCTCTAACCATATGATAGAATTTCAGTTGTAAGAAAGAGACCATATGCTATGGCCTACAAGCGGAGAGTAATGAGATTTTATCTAAAGAAAAAGCAATGGACATATGACCATGTTGGTATTCAGTGATCGAGAGAGAGCAGATTGATCAGAAGCATGAAGCTTCTAGGAGCATGACTCTCAAGATAGGAAGAAGGATGACTTCTAGAAAAAGCAGTTAATTTGAATTCATGATTATTTAGTAGACAAATGAGGATCAAATACATCCATATATATGAAGACACATGACCCACAAGCCCAGAGGATCTCATGTATAGATTGGTTACTGAGATAAGAAGGATCCAATGGATGTCAGTCTCTCTACTACAGATGTTCATTTCTTTGATGATTATGGAAATCAATTAGTTTCCAGTAGAGTCACGACAGAAGGATTAGAGTATGTTATTCCTCAAGGATGAGAGGTGCTTGGTTGATTTCTAAGGAGACAAATGGATTCATCCTTTTATATGAGGATCTTGGACTATTGCATCAATTATTGATGGTGTGGTAGAAACCTGATGAGCTCTTCCTAAGTTAAGGAAGAACACAATTGAGATCCTAAGTAGATATAGCATGATGACTGTGAGTACATGGCTACACTGATGATGATGTTGTTTTGATTCAGATCCCACCATATAGATAGTTGAAGGATCCTCACACGGGTAGCTGCGTGAGGCATCCTCACACGGGTAGGCTCAAGAAATATAATAATAAAATGTAGTTTTATTGTTCCATAAAACAAGTAGGCCCCAATTAAAAGTCACCGAGAAATTAGTATAAATAAGAGGGACGCCTCCTTATTTGGATACACCACTCAAGAAAGTTCACTCTAGTAGATAGGAGGTTTGCTTAAGATAGTAGAAGACTAATTTATGGGGTTTTCCATCATTAAATATGTTCTCTCTTATTTTCTTGGGGTTTATGCTATTACGTATGGGTGTACATCGACCTCTATTAGAAGATCTGAGCTTGGGGAAGACAATATTGTTGCATTGTCTATGGTTTGGAGGTGATATATTATCACCGTGGTTAAATGAGCTCCATAACCATTATTGTTTATGTGCTTGGTTATTCTTTTAGCGATCCTAGTTATATGCTATAAAATCTAATATGGTATCAGATCAATGCTAAAATAAGTCATTGCCAAAAACTAGGGCTCCACATTTTGGAGTATTTTCAACCTTAGCTTATCTTGAAAGAAGCAAAGAGCAACTCGCCCTAGAAGGGCGCATTTTTTTGTGGAGGCCAAATTTAGTTTGGAGAAAGTTCAATTTTTGACCTAATTCTCTCAAGGTCTAGAAGTAGGGCTTCTTGAATCTATCCCTTCTTCCCACAATTTTGGCTCGTTCTTATCTTTCTCCAACTCACCTTGATAGGACGCAACTATCTATGGAATTAGTTTTGCAAGAGACCATACTTTAGATTCGACCTAGCTCATACTAGGGTCTCTCGTCCAGTTCTTGAACCAAGATGATTGGCATGAAGGTTGAAGATAGACTTGATGGGACTCCCAACTTCAACTCATGGAAGTCTAGGGTTTTCTTATCCTAGAAGAAAATGATATTTTGAAGTTTGTGAATGAGAAGGTTCCAGAACCAAGACAGGAAGCTGAGAAGTCTCACTGGAGGAAGAATGATGCTATAGAAAGGAGAATCTTGGTAGATTCAGTAAAGGACTTCCACGAAGATGTTTAGAGCCTTGAGAAATCTATTTAAAGATAGAATTATCAACCATGCCTTCGCTTTGAGAAATCAACTATCAAATATCAAGATGTCAAGGTCAGAACCAATTGATTCTTACTTTATGAGGATATAAGAGTTAAGATATCAACTAAACACCATTGGAGATCCAGTTGATGATAGAGAACTTGTCATGAACACTCTTATTGATCTCCCTCCATCTTGGGAACCATTCGTTCCGAGTATTAGTGGGAACCCCAAGTTTCCCAAGTTTGATCATATATGGGTAGTTTGCAAGCAAGAAGATACAAGACTTGAAACAAGAGGCAGAATACATGGCACTCAACATGAAGAAAGTCAAGCCCTTACATCTCATGCCAAGAAATGAAAAGGTAAGAAAAGAAAGTTTCATGACAATAAATACAAAGGTGGAAGATCGAGTCGTATTCCAAAACAAAAGAACAAGAAGGATCTTTCACACATCAGGTGCCATAAATATGAACACTTTTCCAGACATTGTCACGGTTCAAATAAAAGGAAGCATGAAGCCTCCATTGCAGATGTCAATGAAGACACTTCTTATAAGAAGTCAAGGAATGATGATCGTATGGATTTCTTCTTCTAGTCCTCTCTATATCAACATGATATGATCATCAATAGTGATGAAGATCCATATCGTGATCGGATTCCAACAAGAAGATGAAGATCAAAGGACTCTCATACAAGGACGCAGTGGGATCCTACCCACAAAAGAATAAAATATAAATATGTTTCTTTATTGATCTTGTAGATTAGATTTGTTTTTTTTGAATATATGTTTTATATACATATCTATATTCCTAGAATTAGGAAGTTTGTTGAACATGTGATATATTTCTTTTACTGATGAAAATAGGTTCAAATAGTATTTGTTATGTATGTGATTGTTTAAATAGCCTGTAATGTTGCACAACATTCCATGAACCCATATTGGATTATATCTCCTTCTAACATGCTTAGAATAGTGCACACTATTGATAGTATGTTCTAATGGAGATGGCAGGCATCCAGATAGTTACCTTATGTGTGTTGTGATGAAGCATTGGCTAAGATACCTACATAACTATGTGAACTATTATCATTGCATTGAATTGATTGAAGTTTATTATGCAATGTCTCTAACCATATGATAGAATTTCAGCTGTAAGAAAGAGACCATATGCTATGGCCTACAAGTGGAGAGTAATGAGATTTTATCTAAAGAAAAAGCAATGGACATATGATCATGTTGGTATTCAGTGATTGAGAGAGAGCAGATTGATCAGAAGCATGAAGCTTCTAGGAGCATGAGTCTCAAGAAGCCCAGAGGATATCATGTATAGATTGGTTACTAAGAGAAGAAGGCTCCAATGGATGTTAGTCTCTCTACTACAGATGTTCATTTCTTTGATGATTATGGAAATCAATTAGTTTCCAGTAGAGTCATGACAGAAGGATTAGAGTATGTTATTCCTCAAGGATGAGAGGTGCTAGGTTGATTTCTAAGGAGACAAAGGGATTCAGCCTTTTATATGAGGATCTTGGACTATTGCATCAATTATTGATGGTGTGGTAGAAACTTGATGAGCTCTTCCTAAGTTAAGGAAGAACACAATTGAGATCCTAAGTAGATATAGCATGATGACTGTGAGTACATGGCTACACTGATGATGATGTTGTTTTGATTCAGATCCCACCATATAGATAGTTGAAGGATCCCTAATGCACCTGGTCATCACCAGGATGGATACTTACACTTTAGTAAGGAAATGTGCTCATTCACCCTATGAAAGTTGGTGTTCATATTAGAACCCAAATTGATAGGATGATGGACTAGCCTATGTATAGCCCCAAAGAAAGAGAAGGATGCTCATATGCAGAGGGAGAAGGACACTTCATGATAGAAGGAGGTGTGATGAGCATGATTATATTAGACAATTATTATCCATGTGTCTTGGTTGAGGGTGATTATTTCAATGGAAATACCACATATTCTCCCAGACAATCTGAAATGGAGTGGAAAGATCTCCTAGACACCCTATGATGGGGTGGGGAGACTAGTCGCTTAATACTCTCCCATACATGTGCATGTTGAATTAAGTCATGTGATTTGTTATGATTTCATTTATTTGCATTTCATGTCTAGAATAGGGCAGGACAGAAATTCCTTCCCCGGTATATTTGATTCCCATGTTAGTCGGCATGTGTGCAGGTCTATAGGTTCTCAGATGATCCAATGAAGATTATACTATTACTTGTATAACAAAGGATGGGATCGTACTTTACTCCCTAATACTCTGTGATGGAGTGGCATATTAGTCCCATGATCAACACCCTCGATAAGAGGGAAGGTTGAATTTTCTCCCAACCACTCTAAGATGGAGTGGGGAGGTTGGATCCATGATTATACCCCTCGCTAAGAGGGAAAGATGAGTTCTATGTGGAATCCTTGTCCTATGTGGGCTGCGGTTTTGTGTGGACCAATATGAGTTTTGTGTGGACTCCTTATTTTGTGTGGACTGTGGTTTTGTCTAGAACAATATGAGTTCTGTGTGGATTCCTGAGTTATGTGTGGACTCCTTGTCCTATGTGGACTATGGATCTATGTGGATCAATATGAGTTATGTGGACTCATTGTCCTATGTGGAATATAGATCTATGTGGATCAATATGAGTTATGTGTGGACTCATTTTCATGTGGGGAATGTGGTTATGTGTGGACCAATATGATCAATTCTTTGTGGACTCTTGATTTTTGTGTGGAATCCTTGTCTTGTGTGGACATGGTTATGTGCGAACCAATAAGAGTTTTATGTGGACTCTTGAGTTCTTCCTCAACTCCTAATTTTTGCGTGGAATCCCTCTCATGTGCATAATGTGGTTTTATGTGGACTGATATGAGTTTTTTTGGAGTCTTTGGGTTGGTTCCCAGTATCCCTTGTGGTTGGGAA
This sequence comes from Pseudotsuga menziesii, assembly GCA_001517045.1. NCBI lineage: Eukaryota > Viridiplantae > Streptophyta > Pinopsida > Pinales > Pinaceae > Pseudotsuga > Pseudotsuga menziesii. The sequence continues at coordinate 239,821 of LPNX010950537.1, read as the reverse complement.
TGACTCATCACTGGGTTGGTGCCCAACAACCATTGTGGTTGGGAGACTTGTCACTGGGTTGGTGTCCAACAACCCTTGTTATTGGGATATTTATGGGTTATAAACCATGCTGACATGATGAAAGTATCACATAAGGTTGTATCCCTTATGATCTCACATGTGATTGTAGCCCATAATGTGGTGATGACTCACTGGTGATTGTATCCCCAGTGAGCTCTTTGGGTTGTGTTGAGGCACGTTGAACACATGCATGTTCCTCGATGAACTTGGTTGATTTGAGTCATGTTGAGTTGGTGCATGTTCCCTAAAGAACTGGGTTGATCTGACGCACAAGTGAATCCCGGATGGCGAGGGCATAGTCATGGAGCTAGTGCATGTTCTCCGATGGATTGGATTGAGCTGATGCATGGAGAATGAATTGTTGACACTTCTTGATGGATTGATTTTTTGTTGGAATACCTTCCTTATGATAAAGATAGGTTTGAGACAACCACGATGTACTAATGATTTCTAGATGTGTTCCAATATAATAATACTGATGAAGCCTCCCTGGCTAAGAGGGAGTGTTGGTGTAGTATCTATGTGAGGCATCCTCAAATAGGTCAGCCCAAGAAACATAATAATAAAATGTATTTTTATTGTTGCATAAGACAACTCGACCCCAGTAAATTAGACAAGTCGGCCCCAGTTAAAAGTCACCCATAAATTAGTATAAATAGGAGGTATGCCTCTTCATTTGGATACACGACTCAAGCGAGTTTGCTCCAGCAGCTAGGAGGTTCGCTCAAGACAATAAAAGGCTAATTTCTGGGGTTTTCTAGCATTATAGAAGTTCTCCCTTGTTTTCTTGGGGTTTATGCTACTACGATCTAGATGTACATCAATCTCTATTGGAAGGTGTGAGCTCGGGGGCGACAATAGTGTTGCATTTTCTATGGTAGGGACGTGATAGATTATCACCATGGTTAAACAAGCTCCATAAACATTATAGTTTCTATGCTTGGTTATTCTTTTAGTGATCCTAGTTATACTGCTATAAAACCTAACAAGACTCAATGATGTCGGTTATCTAGTGCTAGTGGAATGGGTGGATAGCTGAAATGATGTTTGTTTTAATGTATATTAGGATTTGTTTTAAGTTATGTATTGTCGTTACATGTTGCTATTAGGACAATATGTTAGATCATATAGAATAGAATATAGAGTTTGTGCTAATTGGAAAAACTAGAAAGACAAATTCGAGGCTATTTTAAAGTCCCTGAATGAACAAAGGGCATTTTATAGAGAATCATGATGTTGAACTTTTGGTTTCTTACGTAATCCTAAACTATCTTTTAATATAAATCCTTTAACCATTCTTATTACAAAAAAAATTCTATAAGTTTGGTAACATATTGTATTACTTAAAATTAAAAAAAAAACAAAGTTTGGGGTGGTTGGCCTACTAACTAGGGAAACTAGACCAACCACATAACCATCGTCTAGCCACAGTTTTCCAAAAAGGTCCAAAGTTTGAAATGTTTACATGAAGTCTCAAAAAGATAAAGAAGCTATCAAAATATCTAAGGTTGAAATTCTTGTTAGCATACAACTTGGAATAGCTATAAAATTCATAAGTAAAACGTGTAAGTCATGTGAAATTAAGGAAAAAGATATACAATCATCATAATTATAGAGCTAAGAGTCATCATAAATGACGACGATGGGATCCTTTGGCTTTGACGAAGTTGAGCTGGTTTTCCCTATTGAAGCTCGTTCCTTGAAAACTAATCTAGTGGTGATTTCAGCCAGCATGTTGATCTTGGCAACCAACTAAATTGGGGATTTGGTTATTTCTTTGAGGGTGGCCTCTTTGATTTGTTCATGGGTTTCATCATGTTGATGCATGATCTCCTTCTTTTTCTTAGCTTTATCCATAAGAGACTTACCCAATAAAGTTTTCATTTTCTAGTAAAGAGTGTTGGTCTTCATGAATTTCGTATCATGAGTCCTAGAAAAGATGACATCTTCAACCGTTTGCCCATAATCGGTGTGAATTTCCTCTAGTCTAGTTGCATCTCGATCATGTTCCACCATTTTTTCCATCTCATCAATAAGACGATGGTTTGAGGTTGAGACAATATTGCTAAAGATATATTTGGTACCCTTGGTTTCCCAAATGACCTGTGGCATATGTGTTTTTCCTCGGTTTTCATGTCCTCTCCTATTGCGATTGTCGTTCACCATCTTGTTGCACCAAAACTATTGAACCAAACTTTGTTCTAGAAACCCAAGTGTGATGTGAGGAGAGGAGGAGAAAAATTATGTGTGCAAAGCCACCCTCCTAGTTGAAGTCCTAGAGCAACCTGTGTCATGCTTCGATTGGTGATAATTGGCCACCAGAAAAGCTATAGTTATTAGAAAATTGTGAATTAAGTATGAAGGTCTTTCCCTCGCTAAGAAAAAAAAGATCAAAGCCTCGGTTTTGAGATCTTCCATCCAATCCTTATCTTCTCCAACAATCATGTACCACAATCCCACTTGAAGTTACACCATCATGGTCGCAAGAATAGGGGGGGGGGGTATTAATCATGGTTCTCTTGATGTGCTACATCTATATCCTTCTCCCACAGGCACAACCCTTCTCGTTTATGCATCCTTCCATCATTCCCCACTATGAGTGGTTGTGTTTATGCAAGAGAATGGGCTCCTTCCTATCTTCCATTTGTCTTATCTGGCATACCAGATGTTTGATTGGCCCTAATTCAAATACCAGCTTATGCCGGTCATTCTAATTGATTAATTCACCTAAGTAATATCTGGCTATGAGTTGGATCCTCCGCACAGGTCTTAGATGCCTTCATTCTCTTCCGAAACATTCAAATGTTTTCCCGGTGATGCCATTTAGTCCTTAGCAGTTCACTCCATCTCTGCTCATATAAATCTGTTTGGTTATGCTGCACGGAAGCCTTTTGCATGCTTAGTGACTTCACTCTAAAACATCCATAGCCTCTGTCGTTGATTTTCCACCCGTCATGGAGAGCTATTAAAATCAAATATTAAACATATAAAAATTATTTATAATTTTTTAAAATTGTGTTAATTTTTTTCTCATATTTATCAATGAAATGATTCGCAAATTACTTTACTCAAAATTAAAATTTAATATTACAAAATGAACACTCAACAATAAAGTATAAAAAAACTAAAACAAATACCATACCATCTACAAACTGAACAAAAAGATATATTATGAGAAAAAGAACTTGAAATAAAATAACAATAAAATTAAAATTAAAAAAAAACTAAAAACAAATACCATACCATCTACAAAATGAACAATAAATATATATATAAATATATATATTATAAGAAAAGCAAACTTGAAATAAGATAACAATAAAGTAAAAAAACTAAAACAAATACCATACCATCTCCCAAATAAACAAACCATATATTATGAAAAAAACAAACTAGGTCTAGAGGATTTTTAAAAAAACTTTTATATATATATGCAACAATATATATATATATATATACTTACTTTAGCATGCAACAATAAAATAATAACCACATGGTCTTCTACTTCCAAAATTAATTTCTACCAATTTTCAAACGATTTTCACAATTATTATAAAGGAAAAGATAAATCTGGTGCAGGAATGTATTTAAAGATTAATGTTGATCATAATTTCAAGCTATGGTTGAACTCTGGTTATGGGACAACTATTAGGGTTGAATTTTTGGCTATATAGAAATTACTATATTTTGCTTTGCTAAATGATATAGTATTATTATAAGTTTATGGTAATTGACAAGTGATGTAAATTGGATAATTGAACGATCAATGCAAGTAGTGATGAATTATAAAAAAGGGTCATTGATGGGAATGAAGGGACACTTTTTTCTAAAAATATCTAAAGGAAGCTTAGCACTTAAGTCTCCTCTGACACCTTTCATATAACTAAATTTATATAAATTTGTAAAAAAAAAAATTGTAAGTTTAGTTGGAATTATGAGATTACAAAATTGCTAGGTGTAGGTATTGTAAGTTTACTATGGTTGTTTTTGGGTTTTTATGGCCCACTTTGGAACTTAGATGATGTTTGAGATGTAAGACATGTTATTTTTTTTATTTTTTGAATAACCAAAAACATAATTAAAAAAATGAGAGATCAATAATGTGATTTGTTCTCTCTGTATGTGCACACGTGCATGTGATTTGTTCTCTCTGCATGTGCACATGTCCATGTGATAAAAAGAAAAACATGCCAAACTCAATCATTCAAGCCTTTAAAGTTTAGAGTTAAATAATAATCAAGTAATTATATTAAATTTGTGGGAGGAATTTCACGCCCAAGTTTCAAGGGGACACATATGTATAGGAATCTTAGCACTTGTGAATGGGCAAACATAATGTTATGATGATAGTTATATTTGATAAAGAAGTAGTACATGGTGATGAAGGTTTGCAATAGCATTCAAAATTGTATGTCATTGTATATAATTTAACATTATTTAAAAAAATATTTGTAAATATTATTATTAATATTTAAATATAAAAAATATTCATAGTTTTTAAATTATATATATATATATATATAATTATTTTAAAGATAATTGTATATTTACACGGTATTATTTACATTAAGATTATACAATTATCATCATTTAGTTTTTTATAAATTTGTTTTAGTGATTTATAAGTTTTTTATAATTATCAAATTTGTTTTGCAAGAATCTTTTTTATTCGTGGAAGTGGCATTTGGTCTAAAAAACTTTAATTCTAGGGCATTCAAGTTGTCAAAATCACCCAAGGATTGCATCCGTCTTGGATGATACCAACCTTCAATTAATTGGATTATCGATGTCTCCTCTCAACTAGCTCACCCCTAAGGGGAATTGAACCTAGGTTGCCCTACTGATGAGACCCACACCTTAACTGAATGAGCTAGTAGGAATTGACTATTGATGGCTCCTTGCTTTGTCTATATCCTCATTACATTTTAAAACAAGGAGCCAATCAATTTTATCTAGTTTTCTCTATGTTTATCATTCCTTTTGGCTTCATTTATATAAACTTTGAAGACTACACTATGAAGCCTTTGATAAGGTACTTTTTATTATCATTTCACCTATTTCATTCATTTTAAAAAGGAATTTCAAAGGTCACATTTAATGAATAATTTCTTGGTATACAGAATCGTTGTTTAATATGCAGATTTCTCACTCTTCTTTGCCTGATTCATCCTGCACCTGTTATGGCACCCTCAACGCAGAGTATCGTTGGTTCAGATGTTTGGGGGATTCTTTTGTCCAAACCCACACATGGGTTTTGTGCTTGGTTGTTTGGATATGGATTGTGAGCTACTAGCTGTTAATTAACTTCCATGTTCTCTCCAGAAGTTGCGACCACAATCTCAAGCAATACAACAGTGGTGTTTCTCTTCATCTCTCCTAGAAACAAAATTTGGGGTCAATTTCTAAGCAATCCATGAGGAATCTGGTGAAACAAATGTAGAGTGTCATTGGTTCAGATGTTTGGGGGATTCTTTTGTCCAAACCCACACATGGGTTTTGTGCTTGGTTGTCTGGATATGGATTGTGAGCTACTAGCTATTAATTAACTTCCATGTACTCTCCAGAAGTTGCGACCACAATCTCAAGCAATACGACAGTGGTGTTTCTCGTCATCTCTCCAGGAAACAAAATTCGGGGTCAATTTCTAAGCAATCCATGAGGAATCTAGTGAAACCGTTTGAATCCCACTTCCCAAATATGGTACTTACCTCTAATTAAGGGAATTTTGTTGAATTTCTTAACAGATATGGAGAAAAACATTCCCGAATAGATGTAATTTTTCCAAAATTAGGGTTGTGGCCAGTTTTGTAAAATTAATAATTTGTTGAACAGATTGCTAAGTTGGGGGACTGATATTATCCATTCCTCCATTGAATTTTATGTATAAAATGGCCTCTTTCGGTTGAGGAAAGGGGATATATGGAAATGTTGTAAAACTTTGATTCCGATTATTAATCCAATTATGCATTCATTTTTAAGCTTTTAATCTCTCGTTTGACATCGTTTGGAGGGGGGACACCTTCAACCAATGCTGGTACATTTCCTGTTAATGCATATTCTTGTTTATATTGTTGTAAGAATCCTTTTTCTCTGTATATTTACTTCAGCATTGATATGTGATTTTATGGATGTGAATCTGTAGGGATAGTTTAAAAGATTTATTTTACTCGTTTATGGTTTGCATAACAGAGTAGAATATCTATGATTCTGTTTGATTTGCATGATATGCATTGATATGTTCATGGCATTGTAGATCTTGTTTTCTTATGGATGTAGTATTTTGATTTGAGTTACAGAGATTGTAAGTAAATAGGAAGACAAACCACTGGAATATTTTTAGATCTGAGATCCTTTCTTTTTCAGTAAATAGATCATGTTGTAGAAACTATTGCTTAGATTATTGAAGCTATGGCTAGAGTACTTTTTGATTTGGAAATTTTATAATGGCATAAGTATCATGTTGATTTGTTTTATTCAGTTAGGTGAAAAATTCGATTATTTGCATCCTGGGAAATTCGAAGTCTATTGGAACTTGAATCTATTGTGTGGATCTTTAGGTGATTTAGTGTCTCCTTTAAATTTGTTTTGAATATAAACAGAAAATCCCTCTTGTGCTTTGTTTCCATCAGTGAGAAGATAGCTCTATTAAAAATCATTTTCATTTTAAACACAATTGAGTGACAATGTCATTGTAAGATGTGGAAAGTTTGATATTCTATTTTGTTTAAGCTTGAAAGCAGTAAGGATTGAATTTATTGTATACTAGTCATCAGGTCTGAAAGTCGTTTCCTTATTTTGATAGTTAGATAGTTTGTCATATGGTTTGGGACTCTTTTGCAGATTGGGTTGGTTTGTTGCACGAATAAGCTATGATTGCTCGATTTGAAATGCTGAAATAATTTTAGATCTTTTGCATTAGGAAGGCAAGATCAGAAGTAGTCTTGTTATCTAGAATTTGAAACTTGTGAAGTAGGTTAAGTGTTTATTTTCTTTTAAAGAATTGTTTAGGACTTTTTGAAATTGGTTTTTGTGAACATACGATTCTTTTCCTTTGATTTCTAATTGCATAAACTAGTTTATTGGAATTAGTATAGTTCGAATTTGGATTGGTGAATGGAAGCTTTTGTATATTAGATTTAGACATATTTTCTTGCCTAATGTTGAGAGAATAACTAGACTTGTAGTTTGTGACTTTCTCTTGACGCTGTCACATTTGATTTTTTTTAGCTTCAAATTTCAATCATCAACGGAGGAATCAAGGACATAACTTGGTAGATATGGTCACCTTATGAGGGGTTCCCTCCCAAGATAATTGGGCTAGTTTGGTTGTTTTGTGGATTTGATTGCATTAGACCAAGCTAAATTAGGATAGGCCAGGCTAGTTTAATCTTTGACCCTGCACATACAGTGCTTGCACCTCTAAGTCTACGAATCCCCGGTCAATAATTTAATGTTCAATTATTAGTGTTTATATTTTTACTGACAACTATAATTATTATTTATCACGTTTACTGACATCATCATCACGTTTTTTCAGGTATTTCTTGCTTTTGGGGTAGTGGGGTCCATCAAAAGTATGCCGAGTGGGTACTCGTTGGATGCGGAATTTAATTCCGCATCCAATGATCTCTCCATATCGAAATTTGAGTAAAAACACGGGGAGATATGTCGAAAATACAAACAAAAAAGTAGTTTTTTTCTTTTCTTACTCCAAATTAATAAATATTATTTTATTATTTTAACTATTATTTTATTAATTTTTTTTAGGAGGCCCATTTTGAGTTGAAATTTCCTCTAATGTGATTTACTTGAACTCCTTAAATTTCTCAAATTCTTTCAACTTATATTTTAGAAAATACACCCACACTCTTCTAGAATAATCATCTATAAAAGTTAGAAAATATCTAGCACCATGTATATACATAGTGGGGACTAATCCAAATATATAAAAATGAATACGTTTCAAAAGATCAGAACTTTTACCAAATCTTGCAGTAAATTGAACTCTCTTCTATTTACAAAAAAAATGTTTCTTAGATAGGTCTAAATTACAAGACTTAATCCCAAAAAGCATACCTTGGTCATGCATAGTTTTCAAACATTTTTCACTCATATGTCCAACTCATTGACGCTACAACATCACTACATCCAAAAAATTCCTTAATTCTATTGTCGCTACATGATTTTTCATTGTATCAGTGCACAAAGGGTACAATGTCTCATAATATTCTCCCCTTTCTACCTCTAGCGCTCCTTTGGTAATCTGGCAACGGTTATCACCAAAGTTAGTAAAATACCCCAGTTTATCCATCATTTTATTTGGGAGAAAATTCTTCCATAAATCGGTACATGTCGTACATCACACAACTTCCTCTCCCTCCCATTATCTAGATTTATCCTAATATCCCCTCTTCCCACAATTTCTAGAGGATGTTTATCACCTAAGTAGACCATCCTACCTTTATAGGGATGATATTTGACAAACTAGTCTCTATGTGGAGACATTTGGAAAGATGCACCTAAGTCCAAAATTCAACATATAAAAGAGATCGTCTATTATTGAGATAGAAAACATCACACGTTGTTGTTTCTTTTGAATCTAGTATGCTAGCCTCAACTAATGATTGATCTATATTTTCATCCTTCTTTTCTTTCTTTAGATGCCAACAATATTTCCTCAAGTTCCCTAGCTTTCGATAATTCCTACACTTCCCTTTCAGCTTACTTCCTTTGGAATTAGATATAGACTATGATATATCATGTTGACCTTTTTCACTAGATCGTCCTCTTATAGTTATGGCTTCACTGGTAGAGGTCGCTAGAGACTATTTTTCCTCAACTCTTCTCCCAGGAAAGTGACAACCACATCTCAAAATTCAGAGTTCTTGATGATGAGTTGCTGGTGATCATAACCAATTGATCACATATATCTAGGAGAAAACATAGTAAAATGATTGCTTTGTCCTCATACTCCACCTTTACACTAATTGATACTAGTTTATTGATTAGGGTGTTAATTTAGATGACCTACCACAGTTAAACCCTCCTCAATGCTTAGATGATAAAGTATTTTTTTTCAGGAAAACTTTGCTTGTTGTTGATATAATCTGATATAGCTTCTCAAGCTTCTCCCAAAGGTAGTCCATGGTATTTTCTTCAATAACATTGAAAATGGAAGAGTTTTCTAGGAAAATATGAATTGTAGAAGCCACCTTATTTTTTAGATTTATCCACTCCTCATTTTTCATGCTGCTCATTTTTTTCACAACTCCTTTCAAGGCTAGGGATTGGTCATTTTTAACCAGCAAATTATCCACCTTCATCTTCCATAGGGAGAAATTATTTCCATTAAACTTCTCAATATTGAACTTGGTTAAACCTCTTGATATTGGTGCAACTCCCACTCGTAGAAAATCCAATGTTGTTACTAAAAATGTTAGTATGGGAAGACACACACCAACTACCCTAGTTTAGGCAACCTAAACTAGAACAAACATAGTACAAAAATAAGACCTTTCTCTAAATTCTTGTCATTCAAATGAAAATAAGAAAGAATAAAAACTTGGTAATTAGACTGTTTTCCTCATTTCATTCCTCCACTCTATCATTCCACATCAGTAGAATACATTCCAAGATCAAAAGAAAAATGCAGGAAACAAGAATCTATGCTAACAACCAATGAATAAAACATCAATATTTATGAAACAATCATTATTAGAAAGGAGAGTATTTGTTGTATTAATATAAAGAAAAGAATATTAGAGTTACAACCAATTCTTTGCATTGAAGGGTTCCTCCTAATGATCCAATGCCTCAAAGATTCACCTTCCTTCTAAGGGATGAGAAAGACTCATTGGAACACTATAGAAATATTCCACCAGCATCTAGTTACTATCTATTCTAATGTCTCACCCATGGGGGTGAGCTTGTATTTATAGGCCAAAAGGGATAGAGGGGAGTCGAGAGATAAGGAGAGAAGGATAGGGTGAGATCCCTATAAGCTTGGAACTGAGTAGTATCCACCCAAATCATATGGGATATGAATCCATGAGGGATTCTTTTTGGAAGCTCCTTGAAACACCTCTCTTTTTTCCCTTCGTACAAACAATGTTGCACCCTAATAAAGTGAAACCTTTGAAAAATAGGGGTGCCGCAAGATACAAGAAGGAAATTTGTGAAAGTGTCTCAAGTTGTCATATGGAAACCTACAAAAATGGGGAGTGTCGCAGGCTGTCAGTTAGAAAGATGCGACATTGTTGCTAACTAAGTTGTTTTAAAGGGAATAGTTCACGACTTTCATCTACCAAGTAACTTTGGGCATACAAAATTCAAGGATTAAGGTAATTTTAGAGGTACATGGTTCATTATCATGATAATGATGAAATTTTTGTGTAACATATTCCCCCCCAAAGTATGAACATATAATGAAAGGAAAGGTGAAATATTTTGATAAATGGAGGTTGAGGAAAAGAACCATCAGTTGAAATCTTGTTAAAGAAATACAACAATATCCGATATATGTATCCCAATGACTCATCACATGGTTGCTGACCAATACATTGAATATCCATGTGAAGACATCCATGTCATGGCTACCAACAAAATATAGATCCATGCCAAAAAGACTCAAATCTGGACATAGCTACCAAACATACATTATATATCTATGTCATCATGACTCATATTTGAGCATAGCCACCAGACATAAAACGTGGATCTATGTAATGATACATACACAAAAATACTCCATCGTAACCTATGGAAGGAAAATAATACAATTACATGCCTTAAAGAAAACCCAAGGTCTTCATCTTGAACCCAAACGATATGATTCTCTCCATCTGAATAGGTGGCCTGGTGTCGAAACATGGTAGAAACCACTTGATTACCGGTCTTTGAGGTATACCTTTAACAAGTGCGAGGGAAATCATCATTGATTCAAATGATTTCCAAGGTTCCCAAGTACATTCCCTCGAATTCAAATTAATGAGATGAAGTCGAACACTCTATGGAATCTTCCAATTAGAGGCCAATTATGTAAGACTACTGTGGAAAGTGAGGTAACTTGCCATTGAGGCATGGATGACCAAGGTACTTAAATAGTTTGTAAGTCTAATTCTTGTATTATGTTTTGAAGTCGACAATATTATAATTGTCGAAGGAGGGCCATAATGTTTCCCCCATCATCGACATGAAACATGAACAAAGATTTTGGAGTGATTCTGAGTACGGAATGACTTGGAACTGGCTCAGGGATGACCAACACAAAATAAGGCCTGATGAATGCAAAGTTGGTTGATTCAATAGAAGGCTTGATGGTTGTAAAAACTTATTCCTACAAGCACTTCCCTTGAACATTCAATGACACAATAAGTGACTTGGAAACATTGACCCCACAAGGTAGAGATCAAAACATTACACAAAAAATGACTGATGCATTCTTCGGATGACCCAAAGGAGTAAGAAGAATCATGAAATTGGTATGACTTGAAGATAAGTTGATTACCCAACTATTCAAATGTAATGCAAACAAGTTCCATGTTCAAAGGTGATAATAATCCACCATAAATATAGATTCAAATACATTCCCTTCCAATATTTTCCCCATCATGATTGATGAGTACCTGTTTATTTTCTAATGAGATTGACTCGAAGGATAACAAATTCTTGTTATAGCTCATCCTTTGAACGACTCCAATCTCACACATTTTACGAACCTGAGAAAGGAGAGGTTTGGTCCCAAAAGGGTTGTTCGGTGTGTAGTTTTAACGAGTCCAAATAAGGAAAACTAAACAATTGTTTTCATGTTTAGAGAGTCTAAAAAATATAAAGAAGAATCCAAACAGATCTTTTTTTGTAAATTTAGTCCCCTAAGCCTAAAAAAGTATAAAATAATGCCTATGAGAATTTTCCTATCCAATGGTTGACTATAGTATTCATTTTTTGTAAATAGTCCAAATGGTCCAAAAAAGGTGTAAACTATCACCAATTGGACATCCTTTCAAGTACTTTTATGAGCATGAAAGAGACAAGTTCACTTAGGAATCTCATGCTATTTAGAGAGTCTGAAAATTAAAAGAAGACTCCAAGGGGTTCCTTTTTTGTAACAATTTTTACAAGCCCAAAAAGTGATAAAAGTATACTCGTAAATTATTCTCATGTATTTATGAGAGCGAGAAAGACCAAATCCTAAGCTACACCTTTTCTACTTAGTTTTTAACGAGCATGAATATAGTATCAAAAGCACTCGGAATCTTTTTCATGTTTGAACAAGAGCATGAAAAAATTAAAAGTAAGATCAACATCATATTATTCTTTTTAATGAGCTCAAAGATAGGTTAGAAATATTATAAGGGTATCTTCTTCAATTTTTAATGATCTTGCGACAAAGAATAAACTATGCTTTTTTAATGGTTTAGCGAGCTTCAAATCGAAAATAAGCCCATTGGCGGGTGACTTCCCAACATGATTTCCAGTGGTTGGTACTCGCCCCCAACATAATTTTCAAGTGAATCAACTCCAATATAATCTAAAGAGGTTGGATACATCCTCCCCCAAGTTTCATTTCTCTTGCTGACTCTTCTGCTTCACCAAACTAGACTCTTGGTTACTACTAGGAAAAGGTTCACTGAATACGGAGGAAGAAAGAGGATCGAGTTATATAGGAATATGAAATGAAGGTTTAGGTACTAACTATGGTGGAATACTCAAATCAATGAGAGAGGGATCTATTTCATGGTTAAATTTATCTTGACACAAAAAGGGAACTTTGCTTGTAATGACTTGTTTTAGCTTTTAACAAGCTTGACACAAAAATGGATATATGCTTGTAGGAACCTGTTTCATTTTTACACAAGATTTAAAAAGATAATAACTATGCTTGAATTATCCCATTTCATTTTTTAACGAGCTTGAAACATAATGAAACTATGATCAAATTCGGTTCCTACCCAAAACGATATCCAAAGGTTGATAATTTCCCCCCTGCATAAGAAGCCAATGACTTAACTCTAGTACAATTTTCAAAGGTTGGAGGCATGCCCATTCAATATTCCCCATGATGGGAAGAAACTATCAATTTACTAATGATTTAACTCCGGCATGATGTCTAGATTCGAGAGACATGGCCGATGAAGGGGGAGGAACCACAAGAACATGCAGAACATTTAGGGAAGTCTAGTGGATGTAAGTCATATGATGATCAATTGTAACAAAAGAAAGTTTTTTAATGGTAAAAATATTCCCATCATGGGGAAAGTGAATTACTAAAAAAAGAGTGGAAACTATAGCTTTCATGGCATAAATATAATATTTTCCAAGGAGTAGATTAAAATCTAAGGGACCTTGGAGTACCACAACATCAATGCAGACAATTTTCCCTCCCAAGGATGATAGGTAACTAAGGAAGGATCCCTAGATTTCCAGTAGTTCTTATATTAAAAGCTATTATTTGATTGATGGCTGGAACAAGATAAGGAGAAGCTATAGCTTTCCAATTAGTTGAGGATAAAATACTAACAAAATCTCCTTCATCAACAATAGTGCAAAGTATGTTCTTACAGGAAAATCCTACATATATCTGAAGAGGAACGTCCGAAGGAAGATGATATTATGTTATACTATTCCAATCAAAGGAAATAACCTCAATACTTGGAGGTGGTTCTGTTGAAATAGACAACATTTCCCCTTTCCTAGAACAATTTGAATTGACTGTGAAAACTTCAGTTGTTTTCAGTTCATTTTTAACTGGAAGAATGGGATGAAACAAAGATTGTGTTAAGGTGACTACTTCAGTCTTAACACTCTCTAATGAAATAGGGGGATAAGGTGGAGATGACATCGAATTGACCACTTCTACTTCACTCTTAAAAGGAAAAGTTTGATGAACTGCTTTTTCTTCAGTCTTTGATGAAGAAGAAAGGGAAGAAGACACATTCGATGAAGAAGGAAAATGATCAACATGAGGTTGATGCTCTTGTGAAGGTGTTGCAGCTGCAATTTTTTTTCCCAAATTTCTAAAAAAAATTGGACCCTCCTTTTGATTTTATCTTGCCTGGGACTGTTTGGTTTCCTGAACTATGTCTTTCCTCTGCTACAATTTTTTTTTTTGAGGTTGAAGTGAGGTCAATTGTTTTCCCTCATCTCAAAAGTTAAATGATCTAAAACTGCCTTTTGTCTAGCTAATGCTTTTGACTGTGGCGTTTTGTTTCTCAGAACTTAACGTTTTTTATTGTTCGATGATTTTTCTTATCGCTATCGAAAGTCTGTTGATGTGTAAATTGGGGCATTAGTCTTCTATATCATTGTCGTTTCAGAGGGAAAATAGAAAACGTGTTGATGGATAGTGCTTACTCTCGCCAATTCCATGGTTTTATTTCTCAAACCTTTTGGTTTTCGATGATTTTGTTTCGCTATTGGAATGTTTTTAACAAGCGATGGAGGTTTTAGTCTTCTACTGCGTCGCTGTTTTGGAGGCCTTGTTGTTTGTCTCACCGACACTGTGGAGTATTTTGGAGGCTTTGAAGCACTGACACTGCGGAGATCCTTAGTTTTAAATTCATCGATCCGTAGTGCTTAGAGCCTCTGATCGCCGAAGTTTTAGTCTGTCAGGGAACCCGTAGTCTTTCTGCTACCCGTCCTTGCAGCTGTCTTGTGAACTATCCACCCGATGCTTAGTGCTTCCACCCACTGATAGGGTTTTTCCCTCCAATAAATTTTTTCCCGCCTATACCTTTTACCGAGGGTTTTCCATGACAAGGAGTGTTAAATTTTCATATGCTTAGGTAAGACATCAGTATTTCATTTCATTTTCATGACAAAAGCATATAAACAGGATCACTGAAAGATAGACAAGCACAACCATAAAAAAAGGAACACAAATATTTATCCTGGGAAAACCCTATAGGGAAAAACCCAGCAAAAGCTTCCTCAATATAGATGCCCCAAAAGATAAAAGATAAAACCAGCAAGGAGATCAAAGCCTGATCCTCCTCCTTCTCCAGCTACTTCTCTTCTCCACTAATGCGCTACACAAGTGAGAGTGTGTGTGTCTTAAATGAGGAGCACTACACCTCTATTTATATTCATCCGTTCACTTAAGTTAACTCATTTGACATGTAGGCTTGAGTTAAATCCTGTAGGCTCGAATTACACATGTAGGTTCAAGTAACCACACTGGGGTGCTGATGACCCACCTTTACAATTAGAGGGGACTACCTCAGGACTCTTATTAGTTATTCCGATTAGGATCATCGAGGTCCAATGTAATACAAGTGGTTCTCCCGGTAGGACCATCGGGGACCAAAAAAAGATACATATAGAATATTCTTCGAAGTTACAATATTTCAACACTCCCCCTTAACGAGAAGGGTATTCTATAGCAACATCAACAACAACAAGAGTAGAGATAGGGGACATCATCAACATCAGCAGGGTAACACATCTATAAATCATTAGAAGCTTTTCAACATCATGTAGTCTTCATCTTCAATCTTCAGTATTCATCATCATTAATTCTTTGACTGCTTTGATCAGCAACATCTTCATCATTTTGATCTTTCAATCAGCAATGACATCTTTAGCACTTGGACCTTTTGATCAACAACATCTTCAGCACTTTGATTGTTCGATCAGCAACAACATCTTCAACATTTTGATCTTTCAATCAGCAACGACATCTTCAGCATTTGGACCTTTTGATCAGCAACATCTTCAGTACTTTGATTGTTCGATCAGCAACAACATCTTCAGCATTTTGACCTTTCGATCAGCAACATATTCAGCACTTTGAATTTTTGATCAGCAACAACATCTTCAGCATTTTGACCTTTCGATCAGCAACATCTTCAGCACTTTGACTTTTTGATCAGCAACAACATCTTCAGCATCTTGACCTTTCGATCAGCAATATCATCATCAACACTTTGACCTTTCGATCAGCAGCAACATCATCATCATCATATTCTGATTTGTTGATGAGAATCATCATCACATTCTGATCTTTCGATCAGAAACATCATCATCATACTCTGATCTTTTGATCAGAAACATCATCAACATACTCTGATCTTTCAATCAGAAACATCATCACCATACTCTGATATTTCGATCAGAAACATCATCATCATACTCTGATCTTTCGATCAGAAACATCATCAACATACTCTGATCTTTCGATCAGAAACATCATCATCATACTCTGATCTTTCGATCAGAAACATCATCAACATACTCTGATCTTTCGATCAGAAACATCATCATCATACTCTGATCTTTCGATCAGAAACATCATAATCATAGTGCGTCATCATCATACTCTGATTTTTTGATCAGTATGTCATCATCATCATACTCTGATCTTTCGATCAGTATGTCATCATCATCATACTCTGATCTTTTGATCAGTACGACATCATCATCATCAGCTACAACCTGCAATCCACAACTCAAAGACAAAAATTCTTTGGATCACTTTTGGACTTAAAGTCTAGGGATGATACAATCCCACCACATTCTCAACAACCGAAGTTACCGGATTGATTACGGGAATAAGTCCCTATCACTTTAGGACAATTTTAAGGACGATGCAATCCTACCACATTCTCGAGGACCGAAGCCACCGGATTGATTACGGGAGAATTAGTCCCTATCACTTTAGTACTATGTCCAAGGATGATGCAATCCTACCACATTCTCGAGGACCGAAGCCACCAGATTGATTACGAGAGAATCAGTCCCTATCACTTTAGGACTATGTCCAAGGATGATGCAATCCTACCACATTCTCGAGGACCGAAGCCACCGGATTGATTACGGGAGAATCAGTCCCTATCACTTTAGGACTATATCCAAGGATGATGCAATCCTACCACATTCTCGAGGACCCAAGCCACTGAATTGATTGCAGGAGAATCAGTCCCTATCACTTTAGGACGATGTCCAAGGATGATGCAATCCTACCACATTCTCGAGGACTGAGGTCACCGGATCTATTATGGACAGATTTCCCAGGATGATACAATCCCTCTTCATTCTCGAAGACCGAGGTCTCCGGATCACTTTAGGGCAAGTGCCCAGGGATGATACAATCCCTCTTCATTCTCGAAGACCGAGGTCTCCGGATCACTTTAGGGCAAGTGCCCAGGGATGATACAATCCCACCACGTTCTCGAGGACCTAGGTCACCGGATCTATTATGGAAAGATGTCCTGGGATGATACAATCCCTCTTCACTCTCGAGGACCGAGCTCTTCAGATCACTTTATGGCAAATGCCCAGGGATGATACAATCCCATTGCAACATCACTACTCCCCCTTTCGAGGAAGGTCTTTCTGAACAACACCAAGCTTGTCTCGAAAGTGTTCGAACTCTACTCGAGGCAGAGGCTTTGTCAGTACATCATTAAACCATCATCATCTACATCTTCAGTATGTGAATACTGAACTATCACCATCTGTATCTCCAGGATGTGAATACTGAAAGCATCATCATCGATATCTTCAGTATAGAAATACTGAAAGCATCATCATCTCTATATTCAGTATACGGAATAACCATCATCTGTATCTACAGTATCTAAATACTGAAATATCATCTATATCTTCAGTATGGGAATACTGAAATCATCATCATCTATATCTTCAGTATGGGAATACTTAAATCATCATCATCTATATCTTCAGTATGGGAATACTGAAACATCATCATCTCTATATTCAGTATAGAAATACTGAATCACCAACATCTGCATCTTATCTTGTATGTAGAAATACCAGATTTCTATGTGTTACATTGGAACACAGGGTTCTTTGTCATCACAACTATGGTTATCACATAGTATCATTGTAGTATCCATATTCAGGTCAAAGAGACCTGATATTAGCTTCTAAATCCATATGGCTTCACAACTTAGTAGAGCAATCTGCTATGTATTCTGCTTCAACCGTGCTAAGAGAAACACTGGACTGTTTCCTGCTAAACCATGAACTCATAGCAGACCTCAAACAAAAGCATCTACCTGATGTGCTTTTCCTGTCTGAGATACTTCCATCCCAATCTGCATCTATGTAGCCATACAATCTATACTATTGGCTACCATCATAGTATAGACCAAAGTCTATAGTCCCTTTCAAATATCTCATCACATGTTTTGTAGCTACTAGGTGAACCTGTCTTGGTTGAACAAGATATTGACATAAGGTGTTCACAGCAAAACAAATGTCTGGTCTGGTATTTGTTAAGTACATCAATGACCCAATGATCTGTCTATAGTGAGTCACATCCACTAACTTTGATGAGTCATCAGCTAACATCTTCAGGTTGGAGTCCATGGGTGTGGCCATGACTTTGCATTCCAACATATTGAATCTCTTCAATATCTCTACCGCATACTTTCCTTGGTTGAGAAAAATTCCTTCTGAACTTTTCCATACTTCCAGACCTAGGAAATAATGCATTAACCCAAGGTCTTTCATCTCAAATTCTTCTGCTAGTTTCTTCTTGCTTTCCAATGATCTGTTTCTCATTCCCTGTCAAGAATATGTCATCCACATATAGTAATAGAATGACAGGTTCATCTTCTACAACCTTGTAGGAAAGGTTAGGATCGACTTTACTCTTGGCAAATCCCATGCTCATCAGGAAACTATATATTCTTCCATACCAAGCTCTAGGAGCTTGCTTCAGGCCATAGAGGACCTTCTTCAACTTGCATACTTGATTCCATCTGTCTTCAATTTCAAATCCTCGTAACTATTTTATGTAAAACTCTTCCTCAATCATACCATTAAGGAAGGCTTGTCTTTACTTCATCATGGAAGAAACTACCATGATAGTTTTGAAGGAAGTGTACCTTGCTTCCTGGAGTAAGTGTCTCTTCAGAATTAATTCCCTCTTTCTGATAGAAACCTCTAGCCACAAGTCTTACCTTACTTCCATCAACAACA